>WEIT01027393.1:0-10282 GCA_013389985.1 Dryoscopus gambensis
ACAAAATGAGAAAATGCTGACTGTTTTTTACCCCAAGAATATCCAACACTTTCCTAGCATCTATTGTCACCTCTTGCAGAGAGATTGTATTTCAAGAATCCAAGTGGGGAACAGGATAAATCACCTCTCCAATATTACATTTGCATTTACCTTCTTAGCACCTTCAAATAAAACTGCTTATGTTGGCCAAAGATTGAAAATGAAAACTGATGTCAGCTGGGCAAAGCTACATCAAGTTGATTCATGCTGTTCCTGAATCTTTTCGAGGCATTTAAAAGCTTTGGATCTNGAATCCTTGGCAAAATGTGCTGTAACAATCACTTATAATGAAGAGGATTGGGTTTTTCTTTGGTTTTGTTTTGGAGAAAGCAGTAGCATATTCAAGAACATAGAAAACAAGTTTGTCTCTCCAACAAGAAGCATAGAAAAGTTGATACAGCTGCCCAGTTTTCACTGTGGTATTTTCAGTGGATGTTCAGTTTCTGATAAAGATAAATATGCCAACTGCGGTCATGGCATGTGCTCAAGGAGTCACAGGCTTGATGAATTGGCAAGGTTTCATCATTTTATTATTAAGCACTACACAAATCTTAGTATTGGATTTGTAAGCCTTAAAAGGTATTCCAAGCTGAGAAACATCCATCTATGACAGTTAGTATAGAAATTATGGACTCGATTTGGCAGGTGATCCGATTACTGACAACTGAAGAGGGAAGACATGGTCAGAGGCAAACTCTGTGATATGGCTATCTCTGATAATCACACAAGATACTCAGCATAACTGGAGATGAAAATAGTAGGTTAAACCTAGATGGTTTCAAAAGAACCATGGCAGAGCTCACAAATAGTTTTGTCAAAGGCAGAATGGCCCTATGAGTGATTTAAAAGTTCACAACGCAATCTAAAATTATCATCAGAGAATTCTTAAGGAACAATTTCTTGAGGCTCCTGAATTAACTCATGTACAGGTGAATTTAAATCAGTTCAAGAAAGTAAAGCGGAGCATGCAAACATATGGAATTTGTAAGAGGAACAATAGTATTGACACTGAGGTGCTTAATAGCATACTCTAAATTACCGTCTATAATTATTAATTAAAAAATTAATTTTTGAACAACATAGCTGTTAGAAAATTTAATGGGAATTACAGCAATTTCAGTGGATTTAACAAACGATGAAACCCCAAATGAATTCCATTTTGGCCACCAGTTTTCCTAATAGCCAGAGTTCACACATCATTCAGGCTTAAGGTGAACAAGATGGACTTGGAAAATTTAAACCTGGTTGAAGCTCTTCTCCACAAAAAAAAAATTAATTTGTTAGCATCTTTTCCCAGAAACAATAGATAAACACTGCTATGCTAATCAAAATGAAAGAATACAAGGACATATATATTTAATTCTCATAAAAAAATGCAGTACGGGAATACAGAATCTGTGTATAAGAAGGATTATAAATTTCTTCAGACAAAGTAAACAAGAACCATTAGATCATCATTCTTAGTTCTTTTACACCCATGAGTTTTCAGGCTCTGTTTCTGTATAGATCAATAGCATATGCTTCCTCATTAAAATTCAGTCAATAATTAAAGTTAGCCAGTATGTCAGGGAAGCATTAGAGCATCACTGATCGCTTAATGCTTACTGTTGTCAGTCCATTTATGTCATTATTGCAAAATTTTATGTTATCATTTTATGTCAGCTACTTCTTAAACATGAGGTAAAGTACCAGCCCATTTCTTGAAGTTGAAATAGCAATCCGTTTTACCAGAATTATTCAAAGAGGGAAATTATGACTAATTCCTAAAAAGCCTTAAAAGTAGTATTTTACTTGGGGAGAGTAATAGTGATACAGGAACTTTTCATCTGATACAGAATGAGATATGAAAAAATATCCACTGAGCCACATGAAAGTTTTCAGTCTGTTAAACAGAAAAACTCAATTACAAACTGAATGTAGCTGCTAACATGAGACATACAAAGATCTACTGGATGAAGAAGTGACCTAAAATCTACAGAATAATGGATTGCACATCACGTTCCCGAGTCCCAAATGCCCTTCTCACAGCCACAGGTTTTACAGGCCAAAAAGAACTCTGAAACCTATTGTCAGAAGTCTACCTCTTTTTCAACCTGATTTTAATTTAAGTTTTTAACTGAAAGGTATTTCAGCACTGATTTATAAAAATTTGTTTGAGAACAGAATAATTACCACACAGAAAACTTGTGAGGTAAAAAGAAATGAAAGGACATGTATATTGGAGAGGAGGAACAGTGAGGGGAGGGAGAGAAAGAAGCTTTCAATCCTGGAAAATTTCCATTCTGGCATTAAAAAGATGAAATAACAGTTTAGAAACTGAAAGCATTTCAAAGCAAAAGAATCACAAGGGAAAGTTGGAAAATCTATTTTCAGGAGGAATTTTAACAACTCTGCCACTGGTAAAGAAGTGGTGCTCTTTTCTCCAAATATGCATTAAAAAAAATGCAAAGGAATTCCATCCATTAATGTATCAGATATGAATAGAAATCATTGTAAATGTTAGAAAAATTACTCTGATCATGTTATTTTTAAAAGATTAATTCTTAAAAAAAAAAGCTAATAACACTGAATATCTGAAAAAGAAGTTTAACGTTGCTCTATGCAAGTGAACAAAGGGACTATTTCCAATTGACAAAATTTGAGGCTATATAATTCATATTTAATTTTATTCTCTTAAGGGATGCATTCTGAATTTTTTCTGAACTTACACTAATCGATTTAGCAGCACAAGCCAATATACTAAAACACTCTGATTATTTAGAATCTTGAGGGGTTTTCAGTGTTATTCAGAAAGAATTTAGAAAGGATACCTGTCACTGTAAAAGTACACTGGAGATCCAGAAGAAACCCCTAAACAACCTCTGTCATGGTCAACTGGAAAGAAAGGAAAGCCAGCCTTGTAACAGAATTTCTATCTACACAAGTTTTCAAATGTATACAGTCTTGAGAAATACACAAGTTGTTTTTTTTATCTTCTCTATTCTTGTTTGAAAGTTTAGAAGATTAATAAGAGGAGCTTTAAAATTTCTTTTTCGTTTTCCTTCTCTGCATTTTCCAACAAGTTATTTGTGTCGCATGTCAATTTAAGTCAAGGACAAGTTCTCAAAGAGGAAAAATGTGCTACACGTTTCTCCCCTCTCTGCCAGCAATAAAAAACCCCAAACCACTCCTCTGCTATAGAAATACTTACTTCATACTCCTTACATGGTTCAAAAGACTGTGACTGGGACATGGACAGGAATACAGAGGATCATGATGAGTTACATTACATTGTTTTTCTCCCCATCAAAATAAATGCAATCATAAAATTTATGCTATTTGCAGTTTATTTTTCTCCCAAGATTACAAATGAAAACAGCTTATTAACTTTCTTATGTTTCATTCAGTCAATATATTTCCATACAACATAGTTTGACAACTAATCAAGGAGTATTTGGCAACAAAAACATTAAAACATAAATATGATAGTTAAGAGTAGAGAACTTTCTAATGTATTATCAAGCAATTTCCCACCTTGATGTGTCATATAAGAGCAGTCCTGTACACTAGCTATGCTACTAGATACTAGAACTAGCTACTAAAAATAAGTAGAAAATGTTAGGATGGTGTTAAGAGACTACAAATCCATAATTTGCAAGGGAAATAAAAACCTGGCAAGTACACAATAAAAATGACAGCTCTGCAAGGTAGAGAACCAATGTTGCACTCAGTGCCAAGCATGATGCACTAAAAATGCCCATTGAATGAGTCTAAATAGTTGCAGTTCTCCTTAGTAATCACACTTTTAAAGCCTGTTTGATTAAGATATTTCAATAACTAAGATCTAGAGTCTCATTTACCTAATTTTTTAAAGCTTGTCCTTAAAGACACTTAAATTTTGGTTTCTCTCTTCTCCCTTCCTCTGCTTTATTTCCTGACAAGAAGAAAGCATAATAAAAATTGCTTAGAGAGGGCATTAAAAAGGGAAGAAAACCATCAGGCAAGAAAAAGTGGAAGAAAAAAATTAGTGTTACTCTTTGGCTCAGTTAAATTTAGGGAGATAATCCTCCTTTTAAGCCTTTCAATCATTCTTGGAGACCTCACATCAATAATACCATCACATTAAACAATGTTATTCTGATAATTTCAGTAAATTTCAATCTATTATCATTTAAAGACACTGGAAATTATTTCCTGAATTAAAGAAGTCATAAAAACTAGTAATAGATATATAAATTTGTAAAGGAGCCTTTCCAGCAGAATCCTGGCATATACTGATGTGATCCAAATTAAAAGCTAATTTAAAAACTCTACGGCTCTTGAAACTGAGACATTTTTTCTTTAATATCTCCCTTACTGCAACATTTAAAAAATAACACACTTACAAGTTTGTTTCTCTTGTATTCATCAATGTACTACCCTCACATTTCTATAATAAAAACTGTATGTTTAAATATTACTGTAATACTACTGTCCTATGGCAAAATATATTTGATCAGATTTTAATTGCCATTTCAATTATTCAAGTTTGTACTATTATCAACAAATTTTCTTGCAGCAAAAAGTGGAAGTCTTGCTACATCAGCCATACTCTACTTTCATTCAAACATTTATGAGATGTACATAGAAACTTTAGAAATGAATTTATTATTTTGATTCATTTTCAGAATTATCAGTTGTAACTCAAAATCATACAATGACTTGAAGTATTTTTATTAATATTTTCAGAATTTTTTTTCCATTTTTAAATTTTTCAATTCAAGAATTTAATTTCAAGCGGTAGATGGTAAATTCCTGCCTTCACTTCTCAATCCTGCTTGTGTCTCTTTACCTTCCTATTCTTCGCTTTCTATAGAACTCAGACACACATTTCTTTCCTTTTTCTCCCCAGTGGATACATTTTGTTTGGCTGGTGTCATTGATGGTTTTCCTTAATTCTCTTAGGATTACATAAAGCAAAAGTAGGGGTGTCAGAATATGTGCTAAATTCTCTGCAGCCCTAAAATGCTTCTTACAGAACCAAATCTGCTTTATTTCATTTGTCCCCTCCAATGGTACACAGCAATTTTTAGGGCTCTAAGGTTATTACATGATATATATCTTTGTCATAACTTTGTGGAATATTCCATTCATTGGACATGGAAAAGAAAAAGGCAATACTTAAAGCCACTTTGTGTTGGTTTAACACAGCCTGGTTTTTTGGTGGGGGTGGGAAGCCAAAGAGACGGTTTCTGTGAGAAGCTGCCAGAAGCTTTCACTCTATCTGTCAGAGCCAATCTCTGATGGTTCTGAAGATGGACATGCTGCTGACCCAATTAGAGAAGTTGGTAATGCCTCTGTGATGACATATTTAAGATGGAAATCAAAACAGTGCAGGCAGGTTTTTTCTTCTGAGGGGTGGCGAGGCACCACTCTCAGGTTCATCCCGGTGCCATGAGTGCCCTTGTGGCTGCTGTGGCTGCTGCCATCTCGGCACAGCCCGCGGTGAGCCTTGTCTGCCTAGCTGCCTCTAGCCAGCTGCACTGCAAGCAGAAGGGCAGGGGCAACGGTGGCAGCTTCTCCTTTCCGGCGCCCCACATGAAGAGAGGTGCTGAATGGTGCCGGCACCGTGGCAGCCAGCACCACCCATGCAGTGGCGGTGGGGGCCATGTGGCCAGCAGTGGAAACATGGCGAGCGACTCCTTCGATGCGGAACCTAGACAAAATCAACTTCTCAGCACTGCGAAATCCTGCAGAAATCTTTGAACTGGTGGAATTTGTTGGCAGTGGTACTTACGAGCAGCAGTTTTTTCCTCCTAGTTGGAGAAAGGAGGAAGTGAGGGCATGTGGAGAAAGACAACATGGCGACAACAAGGTGAGTGGAAAGGAAGAGGAGAGGAGGTGCTCCAAGCATCAGTTGAGATTTTCTCTGTGAGTCATAGTGAGGACTTTATAAAACAAACTCTCCCCCTGTAGTTCATGAAGTCCACAGGGGAATGCAAAGATCCACTTGCAGCCCGTGGGAAAAGGTGCTCACGCCAGAGCAGCTGGATGATAAAAAAAGCTGTGGGCGACCCGAATAGAGAGAGAGGGCCCCTACTCCCAGAGATAAAGAAAGCCCTTACTTCCAAACTAGAACAGCCTATCCTTAAAAGACTACACCCTATGGATTAAGTGACCCACACCATGACAGTTTTGGGAAGACTGTTTTGCCTGTGAGAGGGACTCACGTTACAGCAAGTCAAGTGGGACTGCTACTCGTGGAATTAGAACCATGATGGAGAAGTTCATGGAGAACTGTCTCCTGTGGAAAGGACCCCACAGCATAGCTGAACAAAGAGACTCCTCTCCCTGAGTGAACTGAAGAAAGATCTAGAGTGATGAACTGACTAAACACCCCCATGGCCTGTCTCCCTGCACTGTTGGTGGGAAGGAGGGTGGGACTGGGGGGAAAAAAGGGTGTTTTTAAAGGCTTATTTTATTCCTCATTATCCTCCTCTGACTCTGTTAATAATAAATTTTCTTTATACCTTCAAGTTTGAGCCTGTTTTGCCCTTAGAGTATTTTCTCCCAATCTTTAACTCATTAACCCTTCGTTACGATTTTTGTGGGTACCTGGTATTTTAACTGACGTCAAACCATGACACGCTCACCAGCTACTTGTTTTGGTCTTGATGTTATATGGCAAACAAAACCAATTCGAAATGCACCAACACGATACATTCTATAGATTCAAAAATAAAGTGTAAGGGGCCCTTTTTCATAGATTTGCTAGTAGCACATATCCCAAATTCACTTTGAAATAAGAAATTCAACTCCCCTCTAAAACTGTATCCCAGTAATTGCTATTTCAGCAATGCACTTGAAAGCATTACTCCCACAAACATAAAGAGAAAATATTCTGGGGTACCTCAAAACATATCTGAAGATACCACGTTAGTTTTTCAGGTATAAAGATTATATTTCCTTTATTCTTTTGTCTTTATTCACGTAAATGAGTATTAATGCTGAAATCTAGAAATCCATATGCTACAGTACATGTTAAAACCATTTGTGCTTACAAACACTCCCTTTGGAAAAACAACTATAGTACTACTATAGTTACTATTCTAGTAGCGAGATTGTAACTCTAAAGACTTATTACTCTTAAGGCACGAATTATGCTAACTGTCTTCTGCAACTTGTGTTCACTAAAGGTGGTTCTGCAGCCATACAAGGAAAATGTTAAATCAAAGAACCTTGTTAAAGAAAAAAGCAGATTAAGCCATATTCAGCAAACTTTCACTGCCTTCACAGCTCCTGCTTTCAGAACACGTACCTGTCTCTGCAGAGCCCTGCAGTTCTCACTGAGGGTACCACTGGAGAACAGTATGGCACTAAGGTATTAAGGAAAGATGATCATGTGACTCAAGTATGTTTGACTTGAATGCAATTAATCTCAAATGACTGCCAGAGAAAAAGAAACACAAAAAAGACAAACTAAAAATGTGTTTATATAAAATGAAATGTCAGCCTGAGAAAGTTGCAGAAATTCTTATGAAATTCTTGCCTTTGAGGTAGTTAGTTTCAATTTTATACTGGCTTTTTGGTACACAATGACCGTAACATGTCTTGGACTGAGCAGCCTACTTTCACTGCTGCTCTCATCTGAAACTATTGCTTTACTACACAAATATTTTGCTGAAAATTTTATGTGGTAAGAAAGCACTTCTTTGAAGTTTATATTTCTCAATTTAATATTTCAATGGTGAAACTTTGTAACAAAACTCCCATTGCTGTTATGCAGATTTTTTTGTTAAACTAAGTAAAAGCAAAATTTAAACCCCATTTCATGCTGGAAGAAAACCAACATTCTGTTAAAATTTGGAACTAACATGAAAGTGTTACTGAAAATTTTCTTTGTACCCTTTTCATAATCGGTTCATGACAAAAGAAAGACAAGTATATTCATTCCCTTTGATTTCTGAATTAGTTCAAGTTTTAAATTTACTTAGGATTTTAATCATGTTTTCTCATTAAAAATAGAGCTATGCCGCAAAACAATTCTATTTCCTTTAAATAAACAAGAATTGTACTAGTGAAATAGAATTATGAATTAGGTTTTTTTTTTTTAAAGTTCCAGTGAATTTTAAATCAATATAGCAGAAAAATATATGAAACAAATTCTGTGACATATGCTTGAAATTTTGCAGAACATTTGGAAAAGGCCTCATTTCAAAAGGAAAATTTCATGTTTATGTCCCTGTACATTTTTTCATTCAAGTGATTCTGAGGTAGCTCTTCTCTTTATTCAACCTTTATGTGAAGGAGGACATTTTGCCCATGTATGATTTTAAACTACATCTAAAATTCAACTTCTTTCTCATAATGAAAGAACTATTCCGAGTTCCAGGGTGGAGGATGATTACTGACAATGATCAGTGAATAATAGAGTAATCTAGGGTGAAAGGGACCTTAGGGTGTCTCTAGTCCAACCTCCTTATTCAAGGAGGATCAACCATGACCACAAACCAGATTGTTCATGGTTTTATCCAGACAAATCTTCAGAAACACTGAAGATAGAAACAGCACTGCTCGTCCCCCAGATCTGCTGTTGGCTGTCCTCACAAGAAATAGTTCCCTTACGCCCAGCGCATCCAAACAGGAGAGGTCTTGGGAAAGACCATAACAGCCCTGCAGCTGTTACTGAGCTCTGGTACAGAAGAACTCATTAGCCTCTACCTGTTTAATCTGATTTTCCCCTCTGATTTGTGTACCGTTACAGACCATGAAGTTATAACTGGGATACAACTTCACAGCTACAGTATCAGCCTTCCACAAGTTTTCTAGTCATATATGAAAGCAAAGTTGCTGAAGAGAGCAACAAAAATAACCTTCTTTTTTAGGGGGTGGTTGGGGGGAGAGGGGTTATGCCCTAGTTCTTTCCAGTTACATCTTGAATTCCAGTCTGTGTAACACTAAAGATACTCTTGATCTAAGAACTGATATCAACTCCAGTACTTGTAATGGTTCTCTTCCTAACCTTTCTCCTTGATGGCAGCTGGGTACATCCTGATTTTAACTCCAAAATATTTGAAAGAAGAAAGGAAGAGTGGACAAAATAATTAAACAATCCCTGTGCTCCAAGCAGCAGACAACTGGGAAAAGCATCCTCACATTTGTCATTCAAGGCCATATGTAGACTGTTAAACTTCAGCTTTTGGATAAAATAGTTCAAACCTTGGACTAAAATTCAATGGTCTTACTAAGTAAAATGTTTTTTTGAATCCTATTTTAATGACTAGCATTAACCAGTAATTATCATGAGTTGGCTTTAACATTGCTGTAGCCATCTCCTGGCAGGACGGATAAATTTACTTCATTAAACTCTGTTGGGACACTGAAATTTATGGGGCAGTTTCACCATCTCTTGATTCACATAAAAAGCACATGCTAGTTTTGAGGAGTAATTTGGATTAGATATCAGGAAGAATTTCTTTGCTCAGACTGTGGTGAGGCACTGGAACAGATTGCTCAGAGTTGTGGATCACTCATCCCTGGATGTGTTTCAGGCCATTTTATTTCAGTATCATTTACAAGTACCAAAACATGGCTATTTGTAAATATTTTTTAAATTTATTAAATGAGTATTGGAAAAAGAGAGAACACAAACCAGCACAAAACTATGCAAGTGCACAGATGCATGAAAAAATGAATACCCACATGGTTTCTTTTCTATGCTAATATAGTCATTTTTCAGACAGTTTCTATTAATTTTAAAGGATGGTTCTAGTATTCAGATGGAACTGGGGGATAGGTATACTTGAAATCTTTTTATTCTATTGATTTATTTTATGAAGACAAAGCTCTCAGTCCTGGGGTGCAGTTTATGAGGTTAAATATCCTAAAAGTTTTACATTAAAGACTGGCTCATTATGCAGTTACACAGGAAGAGCGTAACAAAAAGGCTTTCCACATAAAAACTATTTTTCTGCTAGAAAAATATGACCCTTTAAAACCTTTGAAATAATGGTCATGAGCCTCTATAAGTAACAGGGACATACTAATTTTTAAAGACAACCTTAAAGACCCGTCTGTTTGATAATAATAAAGAGATTATGACAGTTATTATCAGTCTTGTTTCTTACTTGTGGCCCAAGAAAGCCCCTTAGTCAAACGCCCCCTCACCCGTGGCCCTTTGTTTTCTGTCAGTTGCCAGTCACAAGCTTGTATTAAACCTAATGAAGTTAGACAACCTGCCAAGATAACATTTTATGGAGAGAAATTTTAAACTAGGCAACAGTAA
>WEIT01027396.1:927-41382 GCA_013389985.1 Dryoscopus gambensis
GGGGCCTCCGCGAGGTGCGGGGCACGCTGTCCCCGGAGGCGGCCGGCGGAGCCCCGGTCTGCCCGTGAGCGATTTGCAGCGGGGGGCATTGGCTGCTGCGGGCGCCGTGCCCCTCAGAGGGAGCTCCTCGGGCGTATATTGAGGGGTGGCGGGGCCGTGGAGATGCAAGAAAAAGAGTTTGGGGCCCCCCAGAGCCCCAGTGCTGAGTTAAACTGTTTGGTGGAGTCTGCTTTGCACAGCCGTGTTCAGCGTGTAACCCACTAGAGAAAGAAAAACGAATAAATAGGGAAGGAAGATAACTGTGTTGGGAAAAGGACACCTTTTTGATTATTTATTTATAAATAAATAAAAGGTAGTGAAAAAGTTAGCTGATGTCTTCACGCTTGCATATGCCAGCTACATCTCCTGCTCTTGGTCAACATTTTATCTGCTTCTGTGGTGGCAAACTTCTACTGATGCAAAAACAGGAACTTGCTTTATGTGGTGTTAATTTAAAACCCTTAAACTTTGCAAGTTTTGATTCTGGTGACCCTAAGTATTATTTCATAGATCTTAAAAGAGTCAGTGGCTTCTTCAAAATGTACTGAAAGTGTCTTAAGTTTCGTTGGGATAGTTTCTTGCTGTGATAGTTTAAAATTTGATTTTTCGTTTGAAGCTGGAAAATGGCGATCTGCTGACTTTCCCCTTGTGCTCTGGGGGTCAGCGCAGGGGATTTTGCTGGAATTTTCCAGTAACCAGTGTTGGAGGTAGTTTTCTCCTAGGATGAAATTAGGCAGCACAACAAGGGCCTTCAGGGGAAAACCTGCCTGAGGACAGGGTAGTACAAGAGTTTCCTGTGGGATGCTTGCTTAACTGATACATGAAGGCATTTAGCCTAGGGAAATGTGGTGATGCCTTTGTCTTCAGGGACACTTTTTCGATCTCGTCTAATGTTGCTATAGCTATGAAATAATTCTAGAAAGGTCAGGTTTTGTGTTTCTTGAAGCTGGTAGTGTCAGAGGACAGGATGTATGAATTCTGTGGAAAAAGAAAGACATTAAAATGACATTTGGGGGATATGAAGTGTGCTTGAGGAACAATCAAGTTTTTAGGAAAAAAAAAACCCAAAACAACCCAGAAACGTTGTAGCAGCTGGGCTGCTTACAGCTTTTTGTGGTATCTCAGTATCTCTCTAAGAGGGGGCTTCCTAAAGCACGTGTGATACTGAATGCTAGAACGGAATGAGGCATGATGGTTTTAAGATGCTAAAAAAAAGCCATCTTTCTGCATTTATTTTGGAGTATAACTTTGGTCTTGTGGTACAGTCTAGAAAGCCTCTAGTTTTTGTGCTCTCAATAGGATAGAAATTCTTTTTGAAGTGTGTAAAATGAAATAATTGAGGGCTTTTGGCCATAGCATAGAATTTTCAGCTTCTAACGTGATGTATTCTCCATTACTCAGTAAAAGAGTAGCCAGGATAGGAGCTCCAAGGTATTTTGTGGACTTAAAAGCTTAAATTGCAAAGGGAACAGAGGTATTCTAGCCTCGATTAAACTGTGCGGCTTTTCTAGAAGTAACTTCTGAAAAAGCTTAATTTCTTTTACATAAATAATTTTACTTTCAACAGTGTACTCTGAAAAGAGTACATCCCTTAAAGGATTGGGTTTGGGTGTTCCTGTGTCCCGTAGACCTAGAAATTGTTTTAAAACAAGTAAGTATTTTCAAGCCTTCAGATCCTGTTGAGAAAGGCTTTTATTCTGCAAATTAATGATCTACTACTGTTCTTGATTAGTGCGTTTTGGTGGCTCCTTAATGTGGGTGTGCCTGATCAGTATTTGCAAGTATTTATTATTCACTCAAGGGGAATTGTTTGGGAGGGACTGACTGATGGGAATAGTTTATCCTGTAAATCTTTCTCACTTTGGCTAAAAATATGGGTGATGTGTACAAGTTTTTTTCTGAGAAAGGGTGGCTGCAAAACTGTGAGCGTTATTGCTTGTTTAAGAATGCTATTTACAGCCTCATAAAAGGTACTATAATAGAAAGGCAGCCTTCCAGGAGAGTACTTAGTGCATCACTTAAATACTTTGTTTGGCTAGTAGTGTAAAACCAAACCTAAAATGCAAGGCAGGAATGGTAGCTTGCAACCTTGATATTAGTAGTTAGAAACTGGTTCTGCTCAGTATGCGAGAAGAGCTGGTGAGCTGGATATTCCCTCAGATTAATTCATGCAGGTAAGATTTGGGCATAGGTAGATCTCATCTGTAAGCTGCTGGAAGAGTAGTTCTCTTAAATGCAGAGTTCTCCTTCCCCAGGATATATCCTCCTCACCCTGCTGGAGATCAGTTATAAGGAGTTTGACCCCATCCCTGAGGGTTTTCTGCACTAAAGTTACTGGCTCCCTTATTCTTGTGCCTTTTTGCCTAGAACATGATACTCCTGTCCTAATATTGCTACTCATTTGTTACCTTTGGTCCTGTTCCTCTCTGGTCTTTCCACCCCTCCTTCTGGGAACCACTGTCCATTCCCCATAATTTTTCCTCATTCCACCTCCGTTTTGAGACTCCCTCGAGTGAGAAGGGAAATAGCACCGTGGGTGGTTACTTACTGGGTGTTCCAAGTCTCAAAACATGACTACACATACACATTTGCCAGACAAGATCAGTGTAGTTGCTCATCCTCTTAATGCAGAGAAACACAGATTTAAGCTCTTAACTGGGATGTCTGGCATAGTCTCTTTTTAGTCGAGATGGTTGTGGTCTCAGTTGAGCTGTTGACTCCTGTTGTGTGCTATGAGTATGTAACAGTCTCTGAAACAGAGAATGTTGAGTGTTACAGTAGTGGCAAACATTAAAGAGAGTGGAACCCTGAACAGCGCTTTCAGGGTGGCAATGCCTGCAGATACTACAGTGATGCATGAAAGAAAGTGAATAAAACTGTTGTGGGGTGGGGGGGGAGCAGAAGCCAATTCTTGGTCAGAGAGCTGCTGTTGAAACCCAGTCGGGTGGTTTACCACTGGGAACCTCACAGACTGATGTAAAATGCTGTCATGACAGCATGCTTAATCTCAGATGTTTCAAAGCGTTCTACAAAAGTAACTGTGTAGCAACCCTGATAATTTTCTTTTGTCTGGCAGTGTTTGTTGTATGGACAGAACTATCAATGCTACTGTAGCAACTAGATGTTATTGCTACAAAACCAACTAGAATAGGACTTGAAAAGGATTTTACTTTAGTCTTACCCATAATTAAATCAAATATCCTACCTGATATGTCAATGTGTTCTTGATTGTTTCATGTCTGACTGAAAGAGCATCTCTGTTTTTCTTTTCTTGGAAGTATTAATAGGCTGCGAATGAAACCACGATCTTAGAAAATGTTGGAACAGCTGTAGGACGCTTGGCTTGTATTCAAGTGAGTTTGCAGAAAGTGGAAAATGCCACAAGTTGCAAGTTAAATAATTGGGGTTTCATTTGTGCCAGAGCTCAGCTGCTGTGTGCTTTAATATCATTTCATGATAACAGTGATGGATGGTCAAAACACATCAATAGCAGACTTCTAACACTTTCTAGGGAAAGTGTGGAGTTGCCAAATTCAGTCAGCTTAATGGTGTGTGACCCTTCTAATTCTCATATTGCTCTACAGATTCCAGTTTAGAAGTGGTTCACGGACTACCAAGACATACAAGATAAAAGCCTGTAGCACCACAGCTCCTTCCATTGCAAGAAAGGATTTTAAAGGTCTTTCTCTCCTTGCCCTTAGACACACTGTTCCTTCCTTTTCCTTGCATCAGTTCTGTCTTTGGTTGGGTTCTTAACTGATCAGATTAATTTACAAACTCCTAAGTTTTTTGCCCTATCAGTGAGTTGCAATAGTTCATGGGGCTATTGGAGCATGTGGACAAGACTCGCTAAAGTTAGATTGCTGTGTTGAATTCTGGGGTCATGTATATTCATTGATTTCTTATCTTTTTAGATTACAAATAAAATGCATTCCTTCTTGTCTTACACACTGTAAAAGATGCAATTTTTGGAGGATTGTACATGTATAGGGGAAAGCATTCAACTGCATAGCTGTCAGCTGAACTGAAAGCTACTTGTCTGGTGCCTTGGCTAAATTTGCTGATTAAATTTATGTCTAAGCTGCTCTAATGTAGGCTAAAGCTGTGGTTTCACAACAGGGAGCAAGCTGTCTTAACATCTCATGGCTACTCAAAGAATAGGGGATCTCACATCCTCCTCTGTTCTCACCAGGCTTGGCTGTGTGCACTCAGGAGATGCTTCTGTGAGCCAGTTCAACTCACTTAACATGACATAAAACTTTTTTCCCCTTTTTCTAGCCCTAGTATAAGTTTATTTTAATTGCAGGCTGAACTGGTATGAGGGGAAAGGAGGACTAGAGTGGTTAGACAGGAATGGTAGGTTAAACGTGGCTGCTTTTGTGTAATGGCTTTCCATACTGCCAAACGCTGAGCTTTGCTCCGTGGTGCTCCCAGTGCCATCCGCCCACACGTCTCGCCAAAGCAGCTGGCTGATGCAGAGGGAGTATAGTATGCCCGTGTTCCCAGTTCCAGTTCTGCATCTCTTGCTCAAGGGTTATTTATATGAAACTGCGGTGTGTGATACAGGCTCTTGCTGTTTCTTTTCCTAGTGATTAAGGTTTTTGCTGCCTAATGAAGTGATTAGGAATTTTAGGAGTGCATCATGAGGCACTGGTCTTAAAATGTGGAACTTTGTGTTGCTGGTGCTGTGACTGTTAGAGCTTCAGGTTTAGAGGAAAATGTGCACATGAGCTAGAGAAATTCATATTTCTAGTGTATGTAAGAAACTGCGTATAGTTCTTTGTCCTCATGCAGCCTTCATTTATCATACTTACTGTGGCTTTCTCTTCTGGTATCAAATGCACATACAGGTGCCCATCTGAAGGCAATGCTTCAGATTAAGTTACTGACAGTTGTGTTTTCCCTTTTAATTTTTTCCTGATGAAGAAAGCAGAGTAGTGAGTTATTTTGTTCATATGTGATTTATGGAATGTGGATTTAACATCTTTAGGATGATAAGGTGTTGGAATAATCTGTAAATTCACGATATTTAACTTACAAATACTGTTCAGCTATCAGGTGATAAACCTCTTGGATTACTCTGCCTTACTTTCCCTTTAGATGCCTCTTCCCCATCACATCTTTAGCTCCTGGCTCTTCCCTGCATGCAGAAGTCTTTTTATTTAACTCCTCTTTAGTAAGAGAATGAAAACTTGGGTTTTAAACAGCTTTAATACCACACTGGACAGAGTCCAACCCCCCCCCTGCTTTGCTGTGACCAGCGTTGAAATCCATTCAACATTTTAGGGTAAATACAGCAAAGTTGTCAGGTTTTTCTCCTGGTGATAATATGATACTGTTACACCACTGGCTTAATTAAACATGACTTCAGGCAATTTCCAATGAGTAAAAACTGGAAGAAGTAGAAATGCTTGGATATTCAGGCAACTTTCATGGACTGTTTTTACTTAGAGCATGTCTTTGAAAAACTAGGAGTGTTGCTGTATATAAGGGTATTCATGCTTGCAGGCTGCAGCATAGACCTCTGAGGTTATAGTGACTTTCTCTGAAAACATACAACTGGAAATGTGCATACATATATAGGGATGAATAAATAGGCATGAAAATAGCCTAGCGTATACCCATCACTTTTTTTTTTTTTAATTACAGTTTTGTTTCAAACTGATGTCTTGAAGCATGTCTTGTAATTGGGAGTGAAGGTCTAGCTGAATTTTTGCTTCGATTTAGTGATGAAATCTTGCATCATGTGTAGCAGTTTCTCCTTTCAGCTAAATCTTCAGAGCATGTAAACATGCTTGCTAGACCACGCTTCCTTAAAGGAAAACTACTTAGTTCCTCTGTTTTAAAGTCAAGGAGGTATCAGTCCTCTTTCAATACTGTCTTGACCCAGTCTCTTCCTAGTTTTCCTCCCATACTCCCTTCCTTCCTGCAAAGTTGTTGGTGTCTTTCCATCGGACAAAGAATCATGATGTGTTGAGGGCACAGATCTTAAGCTGCACGAACAATGCACTGAATGCACAGATAAGATTTCACAGAAGGGGTTTATTGTCTTCTGCTGTAATCCACTTTCAGTAGAGCAGTTACAAATATAATCTTGGATCATAATTTTGTAGTACATAATTTTTACTCGTGCTTTTAACCTATCATTTGAAGTCTTTAATTAAAGTGTAGAAATACTGGATAGGAATGGGACTGGCTACTGCTTGGCAATTCAAGTATTGGTTAATGTAATGAATGGATGTCCCTGATCCTAAAATATATTAGGCATATTGACTTTGTTTCAGCTGTTCTCCTCACGGGCTCAGCTGCAGCTCCTTGCATGGGTTGTCTTCTCCTTTCTCTGACTGTGCTTGAAGAAGGGCTCTGTGGGTGGGATAGGTTTGGTCCTCCTAACAAATTAGGCTTGTGTATCCAAATAAAGTCACAGAAATGGAAGGAAAGCATGTTAAGGAATACTTGATTAAGTATTATTAAGGAATGAATATATATAATAAGGATAAATATTATTCAGTAATATTAAGGAATAGTTAAGAAAGGCAATACTATCTGCCAACTTCTACCTCGAGTACAAAAACTTCTTTACTATGTAATGTCACCTCAGACATTATTTTATCTTTCCCCTTTGCCTTAACATCTTAAAGAAGAGAAATTGTATGTGGCTAAGACAGTAGTATGCTTCTTTTCTAAAGTTCTTTTGACTCTAAGCTACTTGTTTCTTCCTCTGCTATCATATCTCAACAAAATAAATTCTTTTCAGTTATTAAGTCTGTAGCTGCTAGTCTTTTTCAGCAACTAAAAATGCTGGCCAGCTTTGAATGCTCTAGCTGTATAGCACAGTATGAAAAGGAATAAAACCCAGTACCCACGGATGAGGCTCATGAATATGTGTTCTGTGTTGTTCAGGCATCTTGGATATGTGTGCAGTACTGACACAAGAATTAATTCATAGTTACATGTTCAGCTCTAGGAAATAAGAGCTCCATTTCTGCTATTTCACTTGAGTGTGTAATATGCATTTCTAAAACCCCAGATGGTGAACTTCTTGGATAGCATGATGACCAGTTAGCAGTTTCCTTCATATGTGGTTGAAATATTTTTGAAGTGACTAAGACTTGAACTGGAAACTTCAAATGCTTATTGTTTTATGTTTCTGCATGCTTTGTGCTCTGTGCCTCTGCACTGGTGCTGACTTGGAGAAAATGGATTACCTCCCAGCAGTAGGGAGGTGACTTGAGGCAAGCTCTAAACTTGTTGGGCAGGCAATGGGTTCGAGTCACTTTTCAGAGTTGAATTACTTAAACTTCTGGGGACTGTGAGGTATGCCTTGAATGCTATAGAGAAAATGATCTCTACTGAAGAAACATGTGAATTGTCTTTAAACTCATTTCTGAAGTAGACGAATCAACCCAACCAAAGGATACTGCTGTCACCTCAGCAGCTATGTTTTACTCCTCTTTGTTACTGCAGTAGTATCTCTCCTAAGATCACACAAGCAATCACCAAGGCTGCTCTCACAGCAGTGCTTTCCAGGGGTGTGAGAATAGCAAATGCTCACCCTTGAATCTGTGCTGTGGGGGGAGAAGGGCTCTTTAGTGAGCTAAAGATAATAGCTAAATTTGTGTTGCATCACCTCTAATGTTAGTTAGTCTCTGTGCATAACCAAAATACTTAAAGGTATTCTGTCAAGTCTGCTAAACCTTATCTTTTTCAGTTGTTTGCATGTATTACATGCCCACTCCATACATTTTGTGGCTAGCCAATGTTGTTATAAACTACCATCTACTGTAAATATTTCCTTTTGCTAGGCAAGGTATTGTGAACGTGCAGAACTACCAAAGCCTGTGTTTGGCTGGATTAAAAGGTTGGCAGGGACCTGAAATTCAGCAATCAAACTTCAGTGTGAATCTCAGATGGTAGTGCTGGATCTTGTTCCTGTATCTTCCCTATGTCCTATGTTGTCTTGGGTTTTGTGGATTCTGTTTAAATATCTAGGCTGTCCAGAATGGCTGATCTATGCTAAAAAACTAATTTTATACAGCCTTTTGTTCAGCTCCTCTTGGTTAACAAAAGGCAAACTATTATTTAGGGTAAAATGTCTGCTATCAAACTTCAAGTCCTCCCCTTTTCCCTCCCCCTTCACTTCAGTGGTTCTTTTTACTCAGCTATTCACACACTCAGACAGTTAAGTGTACAAAATAAAAATCCCTAGACTTAAAAATTGGGTGCAAGCAAAGCTTGAAAGCTGTCTGCATTATGGATGCCCTTAAGGTTTGTAATCCAACCTAGTGCTGCATCAGGGGGTAGAGAAATGCTGCTGTCTTGTGTCAGGGTTGGTAGTGCGCTCTGTATCACCACTGAGAGAGTCAGTACTGGCTGCCTGACAAGGCTGCTATTGCTGGTCTTCTGTAACCTTGAATAATGCCATGTCAGGTGGTGGAGGGTGTAAGGGAATGTGATCAGGTAGCTCCTGGGGTCTTGCTGCTGCTGTGTCTTGCTGTACTTTGGAAGTCAACTATAGAGTTCCTGGATGTTTTATTAAGTGCATGTATATGTGAGGCAGAGTGGGTCTGTTACTTTGAGGAAGAACTTTCTTAGGGCACAGAAAGAACGAGCATCATGCCTCCAAGCCTTCTTCTTTCCCCTTTAAAAGCAGCGCTGGTAAAGGGTTAAATTCCAGCCCCCTGCAGCACACCCCGCCCCCACCGCTATATATGGTGTGCCCAAAGGCACTGGAGATTTAATACATTGAAGTTGGAGCGTGAAGGGGGTCTGCAGCCTGCTAGACAAAGTCACTCAAATTTCAAGAATACTTGATCCATACAAGGATGTTACTTGAGAAAGGCATGGCTTCTCTGGTAAGAAACCGGTCGCCAAATGAACCGGCTGAGTGTCCCAAACACAGCTTTTGTGGCTAGATGAGCAAATTGGAAACGACATTTTCTTTAATCGATGACTGACCAGCAAGCCAGCTAAAGTTGTTGTTAGAACCGAACAGTCTCCCTTCAGAGAAGTGGAAATTGTAGGGGAAAATGAAAATTGTTGTTTCTCCCACTGAAGTGCTTGCAAGTCATGGACACTACTGTGCAGATAATGATACATGAGAATTTAGTTGAATTGAATACTAGACTGAAATAATAGAAAGTAATTTCCTCTGGGTAGTTACTGGAGAAGCAGCTACAGTTTTGCAATTGTGTCCCTATAGGATGTATTTGGTGTCAACTTTTGTTACAGGCTTTTAAATGGATGGGCAAATATTTTGGGTAGAAAGGAGGGACAGTTTATGGGGCGGGGGGGGGGAAGACAAAATTATTCTAATAAAGAAATTGGTACTGGAAATATGAGGCAGTGGTCTGGAGTTTCCACCCTGAAAGAAATAACAACCAAACTAGCAACGATAACAAAACATCAGGGAATTGGAAAGGATGAAGTACAAAAAAGTTCCTAGAACACTGAGGTCCCAGTCTTTCTAGTGCTGTTTTTGTATGTATTAAGGTGGTCATGGGGTAAAATTTAATACTCTCCTTCCTTGTTCCCCTCTTGTACTTAATACAATTGTCAGTGAGGGGGTGGATGTAATAATCTCTTCCTCCCCCAATATCATGGAAGCATTGATAAGATTAGAAGTAAGAGTTGGATTAGAGTTACAAATGGTGGCTGTTGACAGAGTTCCAAAAGGTAACTACTTGCCCTTTCTTAGCATCAAAGTGCTGTCTTCTTTCTCTGTTCTAGACAACATGTATTTTCATTGACAATATTTCATGGTACCTCTTGCGCTCTCCTAGCATTACTCATTTTTTCGGTGGCTCTGAGCCTCTTGCTAGATAACTAATGTATGTCCCCTGAGCTTTCTGCTGCTGAAGCATGAATTACCCTGAGTGGTGGTTGGTGGGGCGGTTCATAGGGAGGTTCCTAGTGGGCAGTCCAAGCAGGCTGGGCTGAGTGGAAGCAAGGCTGAAGTGTCTTGAGCTGGCTTTTACTGCATAGCTGGCAATTTGCTGGAGGGCTGTCCACTCCAAACCTGCAGCCGCTGCTGAGAGGTGCTTCTTCCATTTGTATGCACTTCCCAATGTGTACAAATTTTATAAATGTCCTAAGTTTTAGACAACTGTGACTTGTCAAAACAAACACAACTTTATCTTCATGTTATTGCCTTTCTGGCAAAGGTGGTATTATCCCATCTTTGCATCTTGTTAAAAGTAGCTCGTTATGTACATCTGAATCCGAACTGTTCCTCAGTAGCAGCTGTGTCAAGTCAGCCCAATTTCTTTGTCCCTTACTAAAACAAGTGGAAAACCTCTAAGGCAATGTTCCCCTGAACCTGAAGGGGTACATGTGGGCCCCTCATTCCAAGTGGCTTATTCTTCAAATAATATTTCCAGGGAGCAGTTGTATGCCTTGATTACATATATTGTTACATATTGGTACATGGTTAGTGCATGCTGATACATCATAGTAACGACTGAAAATTCTTTATGATTTAGGAAGCTACATCTTCTAGAGAACTGCTGGAGAGATTTTGCTGGAAGTTCTGAAGCACTGCAGTTATAATTATATAATGCATACATTTCATTTCCCCTTGTAGGAGACTTTGGCATTGATTTGGATATAGGTAAGGTCAGCACGTCTTTGCAAAGACTGGAGTAGTTGGATTCTGTGGCTGGCCACTTGAGCTTGTAGTGGCATACTTGGGCTTGGCTTAGATCCAGAGGCTCTTCTTTCACTGGAACGCTTCCTTGTCACTCATTTCGTTACTTTTCCTATGCCTCTGAGCCAGTGAAGGGAGTTCAAGTAGTACGTGATTACTGATAGTCTTTACTAGTGCTCCTATCTTGGTCTCTTGGCAACGATGTCAAAAACTTTATACACTGAAAGAACAAATAGGAGAACTGTAATTTAGAAGTGCAGGTGTTAACATGAGCTTATTTTCACAAACAGCAACAAAAAAAAATCAATTTGAGCAATTTTTTAAGTTAATAGTTTCATTTTCATATCTCAGTCCTTAGATGCAAGCAATTAACTTATATTTTTCTTCAGAGAGTACCATAATTTTTATAGTTGTAGAAGTTATTTAGGAGTTATTTAAACTACTTACAGCTTTATTATAATTGGTTTCCAATTGCTTGTCTAGCTGCAGAAACTGTGAGGAAGAGTTACTCAGCTGTCTCATTTGGCAACCAGTTTCTTAGAGTGAAGTCATGCCTTTCAGTTAACATCCTTGTAGATACAATTCATAGCATTTTTATTCTGTATGTGATATCACTTCTGACACCTGTTCTTAATGCCAGCCTATGTCATCAGCAGAGAATGGGGGCTGCTAAGGAGCTTCAGCTGATGAAACTCCTCAGTGGTGTAGACCGAAGATGTATTGAAGGTCCCTTTCTCTCAGGTCCAAACCTGTTCATCTCATTTCCTTCCCCAGCTGTGCCTTAAACTTTGAAGTTGAATAACAGGGATGCTTTGAATGAATTTTCGGTGAAAGCCATAGTTGTGCATTTCGTTATAAAGCATTCTCTCATGAATAAGCATCTCACTTTTAAATTGTCGTGGTTTTTTGGTAAGTTTTGGCAAGTCACTGTGTAAACGTGGAACAAGTGTTCATTCCTCTCAGTAATACACTTTTCCTGTTGCCATTCATTTGTCTTCCTTATATAGTGTCAGTGTATGTATGTAAACATCGTTTTTATATAGGATTTATGAGGGCTTGGCTTGGCTAGCATAATAGGACCAACTTATTTTCTCCTAAATGAAAGATAAATCTTGACAGTTAATCAATCTAGGAATAATGTATTGGACCAGTACCCTGTCAGAACTGCTGTTTTGTCTTCACCAATGTTCAATACAGCTGTTTCAGAAAAAAAAAAAGCAAAGCTGTTTAGTATGTATTTTAGAGTAACTGGTCTATGGTGTGTGCTTCTGCTTCATTTTTAAAATTATCGTGGGGAAGCCTTGATGGTCTCCTGTCTTACATTATTTTAATACTAGTTTTCTAATACAAGCAACAGAAAAAATCATGGTCTCAACTGAAAAGATCATCTAATGCATGAAATCCAATATCATCTTGTCTACAGGAGAAACACAGTATTTTCATCAAAGTGTTTATTGTTTGAATTTTAAATTCATTTTAACACCATCCAGGGAGGAAACATAAAAGGAAACACTTTTCACTAGCTAGGGGATAGATTGGAAAGAGGAAGTGTTGCATGTCAAAACAAAGACCAAAATAAAAAAATAGAATAGTGATACCTCCCAGCTGAGATTACTTTATGCTATCCAAATGTGCTGTCAGCAGGTGAGAGACTCACTGACATGGAATGCTGTCTTGGGAAGTCTCGTTTGTTTCATCCAGGTATTCCTCAGCATATGAGAACACAGTGTTAACCTTATTTTCAGAATTCAGATAGATTTGTATATGGTTTAGCTTGGGATGGAAATCAGACAAACTACTTGGGATAATGAGTACCTCCCTCATTATAACTCTATCCTATTGTCATTTTTTTGCAGTTTATTCTTCCCTTTGAGAACAATTATCTCATTATATGTAGTGGCATATGATTTTACTCCAAAGCTTCCTGGTATGAATTTTCCTCAAGGCGTGTGTAAAGAAATCATCGACACTTGTGTCAGTGGATTCAGATTTTGGATGCAGATGGGCAATTTTCCATTTGGCTCCCATGGCAGAGATACTTTGACAGACAGCTATGTAGTCCCTTGCTGAAGGAGGTGGTAAGGGAAAATAATCCAAGGTGACTGACACAGCTCCAAATCTAGTAACTTTTTGTTTTGGATGCACATATTCCAATAAAGTAGCACACGCTTTTTGAACAGCATGATGTGAAATGATATAAAATGCTACACTTATTATCTAAGAAAGGAAACTCCTCTTCAGAAACCCCTGTCTAACCCAGGAAAACCGTTGCTAGTCATTCACTAGGAACAAATGGCTGTTCTTGGAAAATACTTTCCTAGATCAGTAAGAGTCAGAATATCGTGGTGTGTCGGTTGTTTTTCCCCATTTCATGTAGCTGTTTTTCTCCAGGCAGGGGAGACATTCCTGCCAAATATGTATGCCATGGCTCCTTTTCTGCTACAACTAGATGGAAATGCTTTCAGAATGAAAGATCTTTGTAAATCAAAGTTTAAACAAACAAAAAGAAACAAAACCAGCCAAAACAAATTCTCAAAACACCCAGCTCTCATGTGGTCAAAGAAGCCACTTCTTGGAGTAAGTTGACTAGTTTCATGTTTGATCCCATATGGAGTTACGGAGGGAAACCATTCCTCGAGTGCTTTTGTTAAATAAAGCTGTTGCCATGAATTAAGCAACACTGCCCTTGAATGTTTCTGATCATGGTCTTGCAGAGCTTGTGACCTTTGCACTGAACATGTGAACTGAAACTTCATCTTCCAGTGTTCAATAACCATGTTAAAAATTCAGAGGTGAGACAGTCTTGGGATTTCCTTAGGCTAGCTTAAATGCCAAGTGAAATTTAAGTACCAATTTATACAGTTACTCTTCCCTTTTTTTTTTTGTGGTAAGTCTAAGCTACAATTTATATTATAAATCTGAAAGTTCTTTATCAATTAAAAAGACCTCCACGATTGCATAGACAGTGTCTTAAAATGCTTTCATTTATAGGAGCCTACTAAAACACTAAAATATTGCCACCTTCTTGTCTAGATGCATTCAATTACTCTAATTAAAATGTTAGTAGTAGCATATTACTACTGTTTCTTAAGGCAGTTGCTTTGACCAGTAACTGGTTGTAGTGCCTGCAGAGGATATTCAGTTTTAACTGGGCTGCAGCTGAAAGGGGGAGAGAAGCAGTTTGAAAACTGTGCCTCTTGCAGGCCATCACTTTGATGCCACTGGAATTCCTACCCAAATAGAATGCTATAAACAATTAGTCTTTTTCCCGTTTACCAGATAGAAACACTGCCACCTCTTGGCTACTCACGATCCTGACCTTTCTGAACAACCTTATTGTTTCTTGTGATGGTTTCTGGTGCGGTGTTTCTGAATAATTAGGTGGTGGTGTAGTGAAAGCCTTAATATACCATACTGTAGACTTGGGATTTTTATGGCAGCCCTAATAATTGTGGATTCTACCCTGGAATAAAAAGATGGAGTATTACTTGGTCAAGTGACTTTCAACTCTGATCCATTGCAGTATACATCCCTTAAAAATATCCTAAGTTAAGGTGGGCTTCTGCCCTCTCTAGATTAGCTGACCACACAATTTGGCACCAGTGCTGGCATCTGAAAGCAATGTCTTGCACAAAAGGGATTCAGCCTTTATGCCATTAAAAGGGGTTGACAAAGTATTTTCTACTGATCTTTTTTTTTTAATTTGGTTTTGGTCAAAACTATGTTGATCAAATGCTGAATTCTGCAGTTGGGGAAAAAAGGCTGTGTTAAGTTCTGACTGTCTCCAATATCAGTTTTAGTAAAGCTGGCTTGAGGAGTAGTCTAAAATATTGCAGCTTCAGGATTCCCTGTATTGTGGGGGGTTATAATAGTTAGCCCTTAATTCCAGAACACTTTCCAGTTACGAGGGAAGTTATGCTTCTACCCAAAAGCCTTTTCTTGCTGTAACCAGCTTTATCTTTTTCTATAAACATCCAGTGTTTTGCTGGCTGTGTGTGTCTGGTTGTGCAGTGAACTTCATTCTCAAGAATAGGTACAGATGGGTAACTTCTTCAACAGTTACCCTGCCACAAATGAAACGAGCCTTGAGGAACACCCCTAAGGCTGGCTTTTACTCAAACAAGCCAGTCCAATGAGTGCTGGGAAGAACTCCTACTCAAACCTGCCCTTGTGAGAGAGAAGTCTGATGTGCCATTTCTCAGAGGACTTTTCCTCTAGAAAAGGGCTGTAATACCAGTTAGTGCAATCCCCACCTCAAGCAGCAAGTTTTAGTGGAATGTGGAAACTTGAGAGAGACAAGGTGCTTACAGAACATGAGAGGACTTCAGTGGTTGAGTGGGATTGTCAGAATGCTAACAACAACCTGATTCTTATATTAGCAATTGGAATTAATTTCTTGAGATGCGTAACTCAAGCTCCATAATGGTGATAAAGGATCTGGGTTTCCAGCATCTGTTCGTAAGTTGCAGCTCAAAACCCTTTCTCAAAGGTAATCTTCCTACGCCCCCTACCCCAGCCCCTTCGGGTGTGGGGGCGGGAGGTCATGGTGGGGAAGTGGCTTTGCACTGTTGTATCCCTGTTTTATGCATATCTCAAAAATGAGGCAGGTGTAAATCCAGTTTCCTGTGAATGAACTTTCAAATATAACTTCTGAGATGGTGGTTTGGAGTATCTTGTGGAAGAGACTTTATAGGGAAGAACCTGAGTGACTGGCCTGAGAAAGAGAGTAAGGAAGAGCCTGGCTTCCTCCATCAGTAGGAGAGGAGGGGGGGGTCTGGGGTGCCAGTCAATACTCCTGTGGCTCTTCTTTCATATAAATAAATTCCTTACTAAAAACGAAAAGACACAGACTCTTGTATAACTGCAGTACAAACTAGAAAATAAGCTGCATAGCTTTAAAGACCTTCTGTAGCCGTAGCAAATAAAGCTTCACTGTGCAGGCTGTACTCTTCCTTGCAGATTTTAGTGAAGTAACAGAAAAGGGTGAAAGTTACTGTACAAGCTTTAGGCCTTTTTGTTTGGCTTCATGAATCAAGGTTTAGAACTGCTGAAATTTCATTCCTGGATTTAAATGGCAAGTAATTTGATAGTCTAGAAGTTACTAAAATGTTTTTGTTTAGCAGAAAACCCTCTATGTTGTGTTTAGTTTTGATGGCATGCAGATTAAAGGTGTATTGTGCTCGTGCTGTGGCATTAATGAAAATACTATTTAGTGCCTATTTTTCAGCAGAGTTAGTCACACTGTATAAGCAGTAGTGATGGATTTTTAAAATGGAGGCTTGCTGGAGGGAGGAAGGATTGGCAAATATATGATGTATCTAAAAATTACTGGAAAACAGTAATTTTCAGAAGTGTTTCTGTAGTGGCAGATTCATTAGGATAAAATGTTAACTGAATAGTTTTAGCTAATTTGGGATGAAAGTGAATAGATAATGGAAATTTCAGAATTGCTCGCAGCTATTATGATGGCTAAGTATTTTGAATAGAAGAACAAAAACCTACCTTAAGGATTTTTTTCAGCCTTTTTGACAAAGCTTAAGAGTTTTTAACATCTCAAAACATGTTTGACCTCCCCACCCTTAAGCCATTTTGACACTCTTTACCATTGCATTTCAACAGGAAAGAAAGATCCTTTTTATAGCCAAATGGCTTCCTCCTTCTCTTCTCCCTCTTTTCCCCTCCACCCCCCACCCCAGAGAGCCTTTCTAGTGCTCAGGCTTCAGCTGCTGCCTGGATACTGGCTACATCTGTCTTGTTTAGATGGTCCTATGAAAAAACAGCACTGCCTGTGACCGGAGGGCCAACAACAAGATATGTTTCTTTTCAAATTTGAAAGGAAGCCCTGCACTTGCTTCTGCCTGTTTCTCTAAACTGTTTTTAAATCAATCATGGCTGGTGCTGGTAAATGCCTTCTCTCCCCTCCCTCCCTGAAATGGTCAAAATGCAAAACATTTGCAAAAAGTCTAACGAGTTAAATATGGTGGTGTTCACAAGCCTGTTTTCCCTCATACAGCTTCTAGTTTGATGAAGTAAACTCTTTATGGGTTCTTGCTTTGAGACGGCCATTGGGGAAAGTTTCAAAGAGAATAGTGTGACTCTAGGTGGAATTTGGAGGTTTGCAAGTCCATAAATACTTACACTGATGGCAGACTGGACTTTTGTACTTGCATTAAAAGGGACAGCATTAAAAACTGATTTTGGACCTAAGCAGTGCTTGATGTTTTGTGGTGAAAAAGAATGGTGACTGTCTGGGAAAGAGTAATTACGTGGGGCAGATGGAGGACTGAGTAGTTCCTATTTTGGGGGGAATCATCTGATACTTTTAGAGTGCAGGATTAAGGCTGGAACAATGACAATCTCTGCCACTCAAGAATGCAGTTACAAAAATGTGGGGTGGTGGTTCTGTTTTTTAAAGGTTAATCAGCTGGGTGGGGGGAAGCCGTGCAACTTGATCCTGTTCATAAAATTCAGCCATAGCTGAAATGGATTTGCCCTTGTGACAGTATCTTGTTACACACAAAATAGGAGGAGACTGTGTTAATGCATGAGAACACGCTGATGTTTTTGCATCATAACCCGTGTGTGTCTGGCTGGAGGTGCTAACTTTTGGTTAGTAGTGCCTTTACCACGCCCCACACTGGAAAATGCGTCTTTATAATGAACTGCAGGGAACAGAGGAGAAACAAATAGCAGAAGAAATTGCTCTTTTAAGAGTTCCTATTATCCCTTGATTAAATAATGGTTGCTACTACTTTTACTGGTTTAAGAACTTATTAGCCATTTCATTTTTAATAGGCTTATACTGCAGTGAATAGTTTTATGTATGAGCTCTATTTTATTGTTAGCTGTGATGTTTTTGTCATGAAAATAAGTATACAGGAGATGCAACCTAAATAGTTGGCATGTTACCGGTGTGACTTGGGTGTCCAAGAACCCTCTCGTTTAAATTTTGTGGAAATGTTGCTAGAGTGAGACTTTTTCATTTCAGCATTTCCTGTGTAGTTACAGCGCTTGAACTTTGGAATCCACTTTCCTGGCTTTTGTGTGGGGAGGCAGAGTAAAATGGGTGTTTGCACTGAACTCAGCACATGCACTGAGCTTCAGATAACAATTATTTGGCTTTTTAACATCCTTGTATTTGGCGTGTTGAGCCAGCCCCACGGGGCTGTCCTGTGTATTCGCACACAAGGAGCAGGTCGGCTCGCTGGAGCTTTAATTTCCATGAACCTCATGTTGCTGCAGACTGACTTACGGTTCTGTGCGGAGATGTATAACCTTACCCAGCTCTGAGGTGGCTTCAGTTTGTGTTGTGGAACAAAGATTCTGAAGTTTGGTTCTTAGATGCATTGTAAGGACAGTCTGTACCTCAAGGCAGTCTCTCTTAACACATGCTGCAGGATTTGGTGTAGAATGGGTAGCTTACTCCTAGAACTAAAGGAGTACTTTTAAAATGTGTTTCCTTTTGAAAAGATGGATTAAATAGGAAAACAGATTTGCAAAATGTGAATTTAATAACTCTGACTTAATTTCTTCCAGAAAGGAAAACTTGAAGGGGTAGATTTCAATTGAATTCACTGATTTAATAAAAATTAGTAGCCTGACTTCTCTTGGCTCCTAGCAGACCTGAGAGAGGTCCCAAACTGGTATAGGCTGTGTGCCTATACTGGTGGGCTTAACAGTGCTGGCACAAGCTGACTTGTACACCAGCTAGTTTTTGTCTTCAACCAAGAGAGCTGTAGAGCCCTCTGAATCCAAATACACTTTGAAAACAAAGCTACAGCTTGCTTACGACTTCTCTTGAGAGGTGCGGAGTTCCCTGTCTGAAACGACCTGCTAATGCCCAAAGACCTCCCTGATATGAAACCCATGTCCCATTTTACAGCCTGTATCTTTCTCCTGCAGAAAAATGGAGGGCTGCAGATTAATGTATTAATGATCAGCCCTTGCTTTAATCTTCAGTTTGCTAAAAGCTGAGGAATTTTGAGTTTCCGTCATATCATGCTGTGAGGACCTGGTCTCAGTGCCAAAACCCTGCACTTGGCCCATACGTAGCTCTGTGTGCAGCCCTGTTCCTCTGGCATGGGGTGGGAGGATAAATATTCACTGCACGCAGGAGTAGTGTACAACTGGGGGGAACACTGAGGGCATCAACAATACTCTGTGTCAGCGCTAATATGAACCTGCCATCATTGGAAGCTGAAGTTTGGCCTCTCCAGCCTGGGCTGAATGCCTCCAGCTCCTCAAAATGGAGGGTGTTTGCTGATACAAAGGCAATCGGCGATGCTGCTGCTGTTGCCGGAGGGCGTTCCCTCCCCACCACTCCGCTCCTTCAGGCGCTGGTTCTGCGGTGGCCCCAGCGAGCGAAGGGCAGCGCTGCTGCTGCTGCTGCTGCTGTGCGGGGGAGGAGGGGCACGCCGGCCCCTCTCCTCTCTGCCCGGCTCCTCCCGCCGCTGGCTGGTACATCAGCACCAGCTGTGACACCTGCAGCTGTACTCCTGTCACTGCCCCAGCATAAGCACTGCAGGCTGTATTAGCCAACCGAGCTGACTGATGAGCAACTCCATCCTTTATAGACTACAGACAAGTTTTCAGACAGGGTGGTCTTCAGATCAGTTCTGTGGTGGCACTACTAGGCACTGATGCTTGCTTGTCTAAAGTGGGAGGATGCTTGAAAGGCGGGTGGTTCTGACAGAGGTCGGTTTGCCTTGAGGCCTTTGTGAAACCCCTGCTGTGTATTTGTGAACCCAAGTCTGAGGTTGTACTGGGTGCTGCATCATGGAATAGATACAAGCTTCATGTAAGTTCAGAATCTTATTTGGAAGTAGAGCTGACTTCCTCTGACAGCATCCATAGTGCAGCCCTGGGGACTTCTAATTCTGTCTAAACTAGAGGAGAGAAACAGTGTGGGATTGGGATAATTGCCTGAAACTTGGAGTCTCTTGGGACTGAACAGCTTCTGTTTGATACCATGAGACCACAGTACTAAACTGCTCTCTCTTACAGTAAACCTTGAACCACATGCACCTCCAAGTCCAAAGTATTGCCTGCAGTGAATTTGCTCGGTTTTTTTCTTCAGCGCATTAAACTATGCCACTAACAGAAGAGCAGCCTTTATCAGAGGAGACACTGGTCTACTGCATGAGTTGAACACAAAGTCAGTGTGAAATCCGTAATAGACGGCTCTTGCCTTGTTCCTCAGTTTACCAAAGCCTTCTGCAAATACCATCTTACATTGGAGCTCTTTACACTTTGACTTGTTAAGCTGTAATCCTTTATCTTTCAGATTTCCTGCTTTGTTTGGCACCACAACTTTTCACCTGTCTTCTAATTCAATACTTGGAATTTTTTTGAATGTGGCTTTAATGAACAAATATAACTTTGGGTAAAGGGAAGAATATTAATGTACAGTGTAACTGGGGCTTCTGTTCACTGTAAGGGTCTTTTGACCTGCTTATTAGTGGGGGCATTGTTCTGGTAAGGCATTCCAGGACCCATCCTGCCAGTCTTCTGCAGAGGATTAATCATTTCCTCTTGACCTCCTGCTCTCTTTTCCTAACATGTTGCATTGATCAGAATCCTTAACTCGCAAGTTTGCTCCTGTTTTTTAAAGAACGGGAGGAAAAGGAGGGGGGAAGGAATGCAAAGAAATTAGATGTAATGTCTGCTGTTAACATTCTTAGTAAGCTTTATTCCTTTTTTCCTGCTTAACTCCTCCCTTCTCCCAAGAAAAGAAATCCCTTCCTGGTATGTATTAGCTCCAGATCTCAAGCATCTTGAGTACCTCCGTTTCACTGGAATTACTTTTTTTTGAGCATGCAACTTCCTGCAAGATCAGCTCTGCTTAGAAAGGTCACATTTAAAGCTTTACCTAGCTGAGGCTTTCAGCTACTGAGCTACCAGATTAGAGCACTTTATTAATCTTTATCTGCAGTATTCCCATCATAGGTAAGGCAGCATCAAGAATACTGCATGTGACTCTTAATTTTGCTCTAGTTTTTTTTAATGCCAGCAGAGGGGAAGGTATTTATGGGATCATGTACCTCCTAGTAGAGAAAGCTCCATGTTTGTCTTTACTGACAACATCTTTGTTACGCCTTTAAGGGAGCTGTTGACTTTAGGGTACAAGGGTCTGCTGCCAGCCAGTCCCAGATTATATCAGTAACAGAAAGGAGGACTTGTTCTGTTCAAATCACCCACGGGCCCCTGTATTCCCCTACTACCTCTTGCTGGCAGCTGAACCAGGCTCCACAGGTTACTTCTGCATGACCTAATTGTTCCAGCCCACTTGTGTCCAAGTGTGGTCTGGTTTTGAGAAGGCTGCTGTGGCTTGTGCTTCCTTTTCTAAGGTGTTAACAGCAGCTCCAAGGGAGAGAGTTAAGCTGAAGAAAGGCGATGGGATAAAAGCAGAGGTCTGTTTCCTGTTCTCATAGAACCTCTTTCTGTGAGGCTGCATGTCAGAGGTAGTCTTCCACTCTTAGCCCTTGCTTAAGACTTCATCTCCTGGAAATAAATCATTTAACCTGCCCTGTATCTCTGAACAGTGATGCTGGCTGATAAGCTGTTCTAGTTGCAATGGCCTTGCTCAGATCAGAGGAATGCTAGATATCTGTATCCGTTCCCAGGAGTACAGATATGCTGTGCTACTCTGGGCTACCTGGGGATTCATCTTTGTACCTCAGTTGAGGCTCAGAATGGCTCCAAAGGGCACTGAGCCATGTGACTGACAATGCACAGATTACTGAATAGCAGAAATGACACAGCTAGAAGTAGACCACGAGCTGGAAAGTAAAACTGGGTATAGTTGTCCTATCAAAAGCAAACAGATTGGAAGCTCTCTCTATCTAGTGATAAATTCATAGTCCTGTGGAGTGAGAGATCTGACTTTGCCCATCCACTAAGCCCACGGCGTCTGAGCATGAAACACAATAGCCCTTTGTTCCTGAAGCTGTGGGAATTATTAGCTTTTGTTCACTGCTGGTTTTTGGAGGAATCTCCAAATTCCATTTTGTTTCCTGCCCTGAGGTAGAGTTGTGGGACTGCCCTGCCAGTAAGAAAACTGTGATGACTAGTAATGTCTTCTTACTTCCCAGAGCTGCGTGTTAGGACCAAGCAAAAAGACCACATCACAAAGCAGCATTTTGCCGCTTTGTGTGCATCACAAAGAAACTGGGGGCAAGAATTCTGAGATAATAGAGGATATCTCCTGGTAGAGAAAGCTCCATGTTTGTCTTTACTGGCATGAGTTTTGCAATGTTGTTCGCAAGGCTTTTCACGAGTACACCTCTGTGGAGGTGGGCCTGTTGTCTGCTTCGTAGTAGGCAAGGCAAAACAAACCACCCGCACTGAAGGCAGGTTCAGGCTGATTAGCTCTGGCACTATGCGTGGGGGGGCTGGGGCTGGGTGGAGGGAGCCAAGCACTTTGCATCTCCCCCCCTCCCCCCCTTCTCCTCTCAGAAGATTCTGTGGGGTGGGGGTGCTTTCAGCCATGCCCAAGACCTTGCATCAAGTAGTTGTTTTTAGCTGCTCTTGGCCACCACACCCGAACATCTAGGCTATTGTCCCTGGCTGCTGCCGCTGGCTGTTGTGCTCCCCTAGCATCTGGCTCTAGTGATAAGGGACACAGTAGCAAAGATGAGGAGGAATGTGCAGTCACAGAAGGGGGCCTCTTATTTACCCCTGGTCCAGCTCCAAAGGTCTGTCTTCCTTTCCCCCAAGCTTCCTTGTAGAAGGCTGTAAGGTCCCTTACTGCCATTGGTTGATATTGAATGGGCCCCTTCAGTTGGGGTGTGGAAGGGGGTAGTTGCATAACACTCTTCTGTTTCATGTGTTATCTTGATGGACTGTGTTGGCAGTTATTAGCCTGTTCAATCAGAAAAGTCTACGGACTTGTTTCTAAAGCCTCAGCTGTGTGGGCATACATACCACCATTTTCACCACTGAGACTACATGCTTGCAAAAAATAAAAAAAAATTACAGTGGTGATTCTCCAGGAGTTTCTTGTGAATGGTTTCAAGGTGCAAGATGTCTTTCCACTGTAAACCTGAAGTCCTGCTCCAGTTCCATTTACACAGATGAGAACTGAGATCTAATGGAAAATTTTTTTCTCGTATAAGCAGAGAAGGTATTTTTCAGTTCCACATGTCAGTCGGAATAGGGCTGAGGCAAGATCAGGGCCAGTCAGTCACACATGTGTGGCTCACGTCTTGTTTCACTCCCATGCCATCTTCTGCTGAAGAGCGTGACTGACTACCTGTAGTGCTAGTCCAGCATTTGACTGCTCATTCTGGTCCAGAGTACACCTGAACCCCTGAAGAACTCTAGGGCATTGTCAAGTCTCATTTTTAGCTCAAATAAGAAACAGAACTCTCTTTTCAGGAAAGAAGGTATCCAAGTAGCTGGATTTTTTAAGTTTTTGTGGCAGAAGCTGTGTCAGTACAATATCCCAATTCCAGAAATAGCCGTATTATCCCGTCTGAAACCAATATAATTTGGTAACTGGCCTGTTTGTGTGAGTACTATTTTTTAAAACTAGAGATGTGAGGAATAGGTATTTCTAGCAAGGCCTCTTTTAAGCTTTGTACATCTTTACTCAGAGTGTGGTGATGCACTGGAACAGGTTGCCCAGAGAAGTTGTGGATGCCCCATCCCTGGCAGTGTTCAAGGCCTGGTTGGATGGGGCCCTGAGCAACCTGTCCTAGTGGAAGCTGTGCCCCTGCTCATGGCAGGGGGGTTGGAGCTAGGTGGTCTTTAGGGTCCCTTCCAACCCAAACCATTCTGTGATTGTGTGGTCTTAGACTCCTCTTGCAACCATGGAAGGTAGTACAGCAACAACCATGAGAGTTAACTGAAGTTGCTTCGAGACCTGATGCAAGCTTTTATTTTCTCTTTGGGAGGGAAATTATACAGTGGTAGAACTTATCTGCTGTTTAGGAAACAGTGGGCACATGCAGGCTGCATGAAGTGAGGATAATACTTCCATGGTGTCTCAGCAGTGAATTGGAGTTTTAGTGTGAGTGAGATAGAACACTGGCCAAGAAAAAAAACCAGTTATATTTTTCTCAGAATAGTCTTGATGAGAAATGTGTGTCTTCTGTAATAGAAGGCTTCTGGTTACTTGTTTTGCTCCTTCAGTGCTACCTGAACTGGGTGCAGAAAGGATTAAGATTGGTGCCATCTCTATGTATTGATTTGCCAAGTAGATGAAGTTTGAAGTTGCTTTATCTAAGCAATTACCAGTGTGATCTTTCAGTGTCCTGTTGGTAGTATCTGTTATTAAAGCAGATTTAGATATTCTTTTACTCGTTTGAGTGTTAGACTGTTACGCTCTTTGAAGAGAGAAGTCTAACAGACTGGTTAGCTCAGTGACCAGTATGTAGCAGTCTTATCTATATATAGGTCAAAATGAGCTATGTTTGCATTGTCTGCGTGATCACAAACCTTTCCTAGAAAGAAAGGATGTGGGAAGAGAGGTGGTTCTGCTCATCCTCATTCACTAAAGGTACATGTTGAAGGTGGTGTGCTTTTCACCTTGCTGGTGAAAACAGTGACTGCGTATGAAAGAACCCTGACTGATACGTCCATGTGGCTTTACAGCACAGGGAGGTATTTTACTGAAGTTGTTAGTGCCAAATTGCAGTTCTCTGAAAACATTCCTCCTCCCCCTTCCTCATCAGAGGTTGTGGGTATAAAACTCAGTCCGTGCCTTAAGTCTCTGCTGTAGTTTAGTTTCTCACATGAAGAGCTGGCAGTGAGTAATCCTGGGACACTGACACAGGCTGGCGAGGGGAGCTCTCTATGTTCTGTTTGGAAAACTTATGCCGTTGTCACAAAGGAAGACAACAGCTTATAATTGTATTGCCCTTGCAATAAAGTGCGGGTTGTGTGACCCTTTTAGACTAAAGAAATTGCTTAAATACGCATCAAAATGTCTTAAATCCTCGTAGAAATACCTAAACAGCTGATTGCATGCAAACTGGTTTTCCCTGTGCGTGCATGTGCTCAGCTGCTAATGGAGGCTCAAACGTGCTCTTCAAATGCCCCTTGGTTGGTCGGAAGCCCCTTTGATGCGTGTGCTGCCCTTTGCCAAGCAGCAATAAAACCAAACCCTTTCTAGGAACTTGGAAGCAGCCAGACCAGAACTCTGCACGTACAATGCCAACATTCAGCTGAGCAGTTTATAAGGACCAGTCAGAAACTGTTAGCAGAGGGCAGTAGCAGATGAGGTTTAAGATCAGGGAAGCTAGAGGAAGAAAGCAGAGGCCAGTTTCTTACTTTGTCTTTCCTACCTCAGTAAAAAAGTAGTGGGGATACAGGTAGACTAAAAGCATTGTTCTGGTCCTTCTTCATCAGAAGAAGCAGGAGCTCTATCTCGGATGTATTGTTTTTAAAAATAAAGAACTAAGTAAACTGATTTAAAATGTAATTTCTGAAAACTTAACTCATTCCGGGAAAGAATATTCTAGTATTCTCTGCAGTGAATTGATTATGTTCTTAAATTCTGCTTGCTCTCACTGCTATATGATTAAAAGATACTTGAGTGATTCAAATGCTGGTGTGTCTTTCCCTTAAAGCTTGATAATTTAATATTCATTATTTGCACTTACAGATTCACAGTGCAAATTTGGTTTAGAGGGATTAAAGTTAGTTTAATCTTTGCCTGCAGGTCCTTAAACCTTCCTTCCCACCCACCCCTTTCAAGGATAATATTCCAGTGTGCCAGATTGCCCATATTGCCACCAGAAAATTGCTTGGACCACTTCTTACAAAATCAGAGGTCAACTCCATGCCTTCATGGCAGCTGGGAAACTAATGATTTAATGCTGCTTTGACCTTTGGCTTCCTAGTCCATTTGAGTCTGACCCAATGTTTTAATTTTCCAATACTGCTGGGCAGTTGGCTTTTGTCTGTTTCCAGATGTAACTTGCGTATTGAGGCCTGTTACTGAAGTGAGAACAAAACAACAAAACATCTCAGCCTACAAGGGGAAGGAAAAATAACAGCACCTACTTCTTATGCTACAAAATACAGCTGTCTGATGACACTGATGCTCCCACAGCTAACAAGGTCAGGTTTAGAATAACAAAATGTGAATATTTGTCCCAACATTCACATTTGGATTTAAAGTATGTTAAGAGCAGTGTTAGTAAAATGCTGCTTTTTTGCGCATCTGTAAAAAGTAACAGAGTAAAAACAGTAGCTGATTCCACTCCGTTCTGCCCTCAATCTCTTAAAATAAGTATTTCTTTTTTTCACTGGAATAAAAGTCAGTTTTTGTTCTGGTACTGGGAAATATAGAAAAAATAACCAGCTGGTTGTTGAAAATGCACATGCTTGCTGTGGGTGAGGGAATTGAAAGAAGTGTAAAGTGAGACGGAAACCAGTGGTACCCCTGTATTGTGATTGGGAAGTTCCTTTTCTTTTTCTCCCCTACAAAAAAAAAGTGCGGCACTGCTCGACAGTGTTTTGTCATGGATTTTTGGTGTATACACAAGATGAATATTGCATTAGGTTTTTGCAATACCGGTAATTTTGCGACCATTGCCAGTATAGCTTGCATTTGCTGTTAATGGTGTGATAATGGTGAGGAAAGCACCCTGAGGTGATTCTTCTTTTCTTAATGAAAAGACTGCTGATTGTTTTGGAAGCTTCCCCCTTGAGTACTGATGCATATGGAAGCCCCTCTGCCTGAAAGTGCAAATCTCTTGTTTTGCCTGGTCTGTGTACCCAACACAAGCACCGATTGGACTCGATTCCTGCCCTAACTACACTGCGGCTCTCAAAGGTTAGCTCACACCCGGGCCTGCGTGTGAGAGGTTAGTTTTGCAGAGCAGATGGGCTCCTAAAACTTTTATGGTTTCCAGTCAAATCACCTCAAGCTGTAATCTCATTAAATCTTAAGTGAATCAGTGGGTCTGGTTATTACTTGAAAGCAGTGTTACAGGAAGTGATGTTCCTGGTGCAGTAGGTCTGTCTTGGCACTAAGCTACCAGAGGTACTTGCCTGTGTGTGGCTCTCAAAGCTGCTCCCTTCCTTTGATAGCGAAGGTGGTGTGTGGGGTGCAACAAGTTAACCTTTTGGTAGAGGACAAAGGTAGAAATGCAGCTTTTCCTGAAACCGTAGTTGTGTTAGCTTCGGGAGTTTAAATTCTCCCTTGCACTCTTGATCACACACACCCATTGCACTGTCCCAGTGCTCATTTGTCTTAAAATAAATTAACAACAACTAATTTAGGAAACCAGCACGGTGCTTAGTGCTGTGCACAGTTGCTGAGAGAACTGCATGACAGCACTGTCCAAAAGCCTGAGCTTCCTCTTTTTTAATTCAGCATGACTGTCTTTGGGAGAAAACAGTACTTAAAATAATCTTCTGGAGGAAGGCAGGTATCTTAATTGAAACTCATTTGACCAGGCAGAGTTGACTCTAGTTTAATTCTCCTGTGCTTGGAAATCTGGTTAAGCATGTTCTGTTCTTCTGCCTGGATTGCAGAAAGGCTTTTTCCTCTTTAGCGAGAATAAATCTAATCTATGACCTCCTCATACTTGCTTCTTAGTAAACAGGGGACATGTAGGACTAGTTTGGCAATACATAAAAAATTAATGATCATGGCATAACATGCAAGACTTGTGTACACAAGAGCGTTCATAAAAACACAACCTGCTGATTGTGCAAAGATAATAAAATTTCTTCTGCCTTGCCTACCCACTTCCTCCCTCAGGATATGTGCGTGGTGTATGAGACCATACCTTGTGTTAACCCAGCCTTTTAGCTAGTTTATGTACCTAAACTGCATCAAAGTCCTGCTGATCCTTGTCAGAAATGGCTTGTTTCTAATTTGGGTGTTTATGGTACACTTTAACGTTAAGAATGTCCTCTTCCTTAGAATTGTATACAACCAGAAAGTGCAGATAGGGATTTTTTTGTTGTTTTGTACTAAGACTAATGTGTATTTTTCTTTTCAAGAACTGGGCAAGGGTTTAACCTTCTTAGCCATCCCTTCCCTTTTCTTTTTTCCTTTGGTAAAGTGAATCACATTCAAATCTTCCCCTCTAGTTCAGCCTGGATAGCTTTTCTTCCCTTCACTGATGATTGAGCAAGCCTTCTATATTTACATTTATCCTGATTTAAAGCTTAAACAAGGCTACAGTTAAAGTTTAGGATAAGACTAACTTGCCTGCACAATGTAGAAGCACTCTAAAGCTGGTGGAATGCGAAACGGTGGATGCTGCTATTGAAAAGGCTGGTGCTTTCACTGAGGGATTCAAAGTATTTAAGCATTTTAAAAATTCAGAGTGCTTTTATATTCTTAAAAAGGTCCTTGAAATATAGCGCTGAACCATGACAGGGTGGCATCAAACCACTAAAGTTTGGGTAGACCAAAGCTATAATGCCCTACAGCAGAGTCATTTTGGTGTTTGTAGGAATGCCACACTGTATACTTGCCCCATGGGAGCACCATGGAATGGTTTAAAAGTAGTTCCTATCAATCATAACTTAAACCTTGTCTGGGATAGAAGAGTGTCCTCGTTCTCCCAAAACGGAAGCTACTACTCAATAATGGCATCTATGGCACAGTGACAAAGTGTAGTTATTAGTGTTATTATCTGTAACCACCTCAAATCTGTCCTGCAGCTCGAAGGAGTAGTGATCATGCTGTCAATTTCCACTGAATTGCATATTCATCCTGGAAAGCTTATCACTTTCCAGCATTCCCAAATTCAGAATGAAAGCATTCTGAAGTCCTCTCCATGAGGAAAAAGGCTATTAGAGTAGGACACTGTGCAGCTCTTAAATCTATGACAGAAATGCAGAAAGTATATTTTCAGGGATTTTTTTAAAAAATTCTCACAATCAACAAAGACCACTTGGGGGAAGGGGTGTTTTAAACTTGTTTGTACCTGTATTTTAGCACTTGGAAGTAAGCATGAGGTGGATAGGTAATTAATTCAGAGTTCTGAAGCTTAGAGGTTTTGCTTTTGCTCTGTTGTCAGAGAGGTAAACAGAGAGATAAATAAAGACATGCTTAAGACAAGTCCTGGTGGATGATTTAAATTTTCATATATAAATAAAGATTCTCTCATTTTATGTTAATAGCTTGTTAAGAAAAAGTTTCTGTTGTTCATGTTCTTTTATGGTGATGGAGAAAAAATTATTCTGTGCAAACACTTTTGACTTCCTGGAACAGCTCTTCTTATTCTTAGATGTCTTTGCTTCATGATTTACAGTACCTTTTTTGGCAGTAACTACAGAGCTGTGTAATTATATGATAGATGGACAAGAATTTACTCATTCACTCACGAGGGATTAAAGAGTAACCTGCAGTAGTGTTTGTTATATGATTATTGAAATGCCCTGTAGCTGTTAAGACAGCTAGGTCTTCCAAAACAAACATGAAATACTACAGTTCAGTTGGAAGTAATGGTGCACTAGCACCCATAGGATAGCACTTCCATGAGGAGTCTTTCATAAAATGTGATTTGTATAATCCTCCTTAAAATTAAGAGGAGTTGTAACAACCGGATTAATCTGACAAATGCAGTCTGACATTCTACTACAAGCAGTGGAGCTTTGCTCCTCAAGGACAACATTGTTTCTCTAAATAAGATACTCCAGTGTATGTGCAGAGGCCTATGCTGGGAGCAGATAATGATTAATTTTGACATGGATGGTACAATTTGATGGTGTTAGCTAAGGAAGCCTATAATAATACACTGTCAGAAACTACTGCCTGGATTTGGAGCAAACCAATTTTGTCTTTTCTTTTAATGCCATCCAAATTTGGTTTTGCTTAATTAAGATTCCTCATTTATGAGGAATCCCAAATGAAACCTCAACATGTTGTAATTTTTCTTCCTGCTCTGAAACATGTGCACTTAAGCTAGTAAAAATTTTACACTTGCATATTTTTGGTGTGTGTGTTTAAAAGGCTGATGGTATGGGGTTGAACTCGAATGCTTTTTGAAGATACCTTCCAAATGTACACATTGACTGTTTTGGTGAAGAAAGAGGTTCCCTTAAAGGCCCTATTCTATAAGGACTTCATATGTGGGTATATATTGTTGTAAAAATAGTGTTGGGGACAGAGTAAGGCAGAGGAGGTGAGGCAAAGAAGAGAGTGGGCCAATTCAGTGCTGCCTTTGTGCTTTCTACAAAAGCTGTTCCACATAAGCAGTAACTAAAAACACTGCAGTATAAAACACTTGGAATGGGTTTATATGTCAGTTTTCCCAGACAACCGTCTTGCCTGTATTTCCTAATAAAAGGCTATAGTTGGTCATATTCACTTTGACCTAAGTTTGATGTGCATATGGCACTGGTAGTAACTGGACTTGTTTAATAGGAATGGATTGTTTCACAATTAAAGAAGAAAAAATTTAACAGTTCCTGCTGTGGGGGTTCAGTACCATGGCTGTTCCTGTTACAGCTTTTCTCTGCAGGCAGAGATTCAAGGCAGAAGTGGGAGGAACAGTGGAACTGTGCTGTTCCATTCGATGTCAGGGCTGCAGCAGTACCCAGTGCCTAGTGCTGGCGTGGGGCAGGGAGCAGGCGAGGAGAAAAGGATGGCACTTTCTACCGCTTCCCCAGTCTGCTTCACGCACTTGGCCCACTGGATAGCTTACCACTGAGAAAACGTAGGGAGGAGGAACTCCTTCCTATAGTATCCCAGGTGGGTCAGCTTATGCCCTAATGGGTAAATTTCTCTTATTGTTACTTGCTTTTACTCCGCGTAGAAACAGAAACATAGCGATCCTGTGGAAGTTTAAGCTAAGTTTAAACCTGATAGAGGTATTTAATGTTATGCATATGTAAGAGTCTGGGTCTCATTGCAAGCAGCCTAATCCTCCTTCAGTAATTGCTGTGCTATCTCTTCAGGGACATTCACTCCCATAATACTGGGTTACTCTCTGAAGAGCTGATGCTGGAAAGCAGGGGAGGAGGGGGACAGTGTCTTGTACAGGTTCTGTGGACTGATTTTGCTTGCCAGGCTGTTACTCAACCTGGAATTACCAGAGTCTAGTATTGGTGGTGTTTTAGATAAGTGAAGCAATTCTGAATGTATGCTAACAACCTTCTGCGTTAAAAGGGCTTTGAGATTTGTTAGTCTACAAGTTGGTGCATTTTTCTTTCATCCTAACACAAATACTCCTTTTAAGAAAGTATAAGGAGAAGCTCTTTTTTAATTATGTAGAGATGATGTAATGTTATTAAAATTACTTTAAACATATAATCAGTATGGAGACAATCCCCCCCAAATATGTGCACTTGAAAATCAGAAATTAAACATGTTGAGCTGTTGCCTACTGCTGGTTTTATGTCCATGTTACTTCCATGTAAAAACTACTTTATCTGAAATTTATAACTTTTTGAGCACTGTTCTTTATTGATTGTTTTGACTCTGGGTTCTTGTGCTTTTCCCCTGTGATTGTCAGTAAGGCCACATAAGCAAGGGGAAACAAGGAGACAATAAAGCTGCAAAGTGGGCTCAGAATTCGTGCTTGCTTAGTTTTCTAGTACGTGGTTTTTTCAGTATTCTCTAGCCTCTGCAGTTTGACTTAGAGGTTATTCATGTGGTGCTTCAACTGTGGGAGTTTTCAAATACATGCTTTCAATCTTTTTTTTTCTTGTTGCAAATGAGTGATAGATGATGTAATTGAAGCATTACACGGTGTGAAAGAATAAGTCCAAACTCATGTTCTGAAGAAATACTTTTCTGAACCAAGATTTCTAGTACTGCTTTAAAAAACAAAAAAAACCAACCAACCAACCAACCAAAAAAAAAAAAAAGGGAAAAAACAGCCCCCCCCCCCCCAAACCTTACATGAAATAAGATTTTAAAATAACCAGAAAAACCAAAATAACCCTGCAAAGTAGAACCTATCACAAAGTTGTAAGAGATAAAGCAGCAATTTATCTGGATAAATGTGTTCTTTCTTTTCATACTCAATTTTTCCCTAGCAGTTGAACATTATGAATTTAAGATGTCTAGCCTGATAGGCTTTCTGACCCCGCAGAGAATCCCTCTAACAGTATTAATGGGAATCAGTTGCATCAAAGTGAATTTTGTTAGGTAGGGGAGGATTGACTACAGACTAGCTGTATAAGAAAAGCAATCCTCAAGCCCTGTTTGTGTTGGGATCAGGGAAGACTCTCTGTCAAACTGCACACAGCCCATCTGCTTAACATGTTGTTTCCCAATTGGTTTGTCCTCAGCATGAGGACTAACTGCCCTTGAGTGAAATCTGTGAGCTTTAGGGTTGTTTGTTTCTCCTCCCACTCCCTTCCCCCGTCAAATCAAAAAAGAATAAGGTTTGTCTCCAGTATATTAAGAGACAAAAACTTTTTTGTTTGCAAGACGTTTAATGGCATCCTTGCTGTCAGATTTCCATGTGAAGATCAAAAGTTACCAAGGACCTGAACTGAGGTAGTGGTCTGTGCAATGGTGTAGGAACAGCACAGGATTGAGGAATATGGATTTTAATAGGTGAGGCCTGTAGTGGTGATGGTGATAGTCACAGAGATGACACAGGAGCTTTGAGTGTATCCTCACTTCTATGCATTTCTGTGCATAGAAGGAAAAATTTCAAAAGCTCTTACACTGAGCTGTGCAGGAAAGGGAAGAAGACGTTACATAAGGAGTTTGTAGAGGTGTTAAAGTTTGGTTCTCTCTAAAATACAAAATGCCTTGTGTAAAGAAGTTGTCAACCTGTTGCTGTTTACAGCATCACTGAAATCATGGCCAGGCTTTGGCTCAGAACTTTAAGACGCCCTGGTTTTCAGAGAGCTGACGAATTTACTGAGTCTCAGTGGAGGATTTGCAGGGACTCACAGCAGTGGCTCAGACAGATGGGCTTGAAAGCAGAACTGTGTCCTGACCCACTCTGTCAGCTACCACAGCAAGCTATTAGCTTGCATGCTTGAACTGTTGAATATTTAGATCCACCCGCTGTCCCCTGTGCCAAGACCACCCTGCTGCTACTCATGTCATGCAGATTTGGCACAGAAGCTGCATTTAAACAGCTAATGAGTTGCATGTTGAAGCACAGGCTGGTCTCCCCTATTGAAATCCATGAAAGAGCTGTGACTTATCTTGGGCTGAGTAATCTACTAGCTACTGATACCATTGCATCTTTCCCTAGACTGGCTACTTTACCTGCTTCAGTGTTGAAACACATGCTGTGACTTTTTAAAAACAATACAGATTTTTTTTTTCACCCCAAACAACTTATTTAAAAGAAAATTGCTAAATGTAGACTTGCCATTATGTAGTAATTAAACAATAGCCCACTGTGGGATAATTATACCTGCATCACCTCAGAATTAACATTAAAAGAGTATTAAGCCTTGCTTATCTCTATTTAGGAAGAATTAGACCAATGAGTTAAATTGGAAGTGAGATGCCCTTTCCAGTCCATCAATAACTGGAATCTCTGAGGTGGTGCATTACATCAGCTGACTGAGTTACCTTGCACCCAAGAGCTTTTAGAAAGTTAGCTGATGAGATGGGCAAAGTCCAGTGACTGCTGTGATGCTCCCTCCATCATCGGAGTGGATCAGTGGGGGTGTAGTGCATCTGGCAGAGGTGCTGCCGAGAGAAATGCTTGGGATGCTGCAGTTCCAGGTGAGTGCCTAGAACCAGAAGCTGCAGTCAGCACATGAAGTTTCATTTATAAGATTCTGACTTAAAACACAGGATCCAATCTCATAGTAGGCTGGAGTCAGAAAATCCTTAAAACAGCTTTGTCAAAGGTGTGACTTCCTGTCTCCCGGCCCGGTTGGCAGCCTGTTGTCACACCATTCCAGTGATCCTGTGGCCTTCAGAGTGAAGTGGAACTTGATTGTCACTTCTACCCCAAATCCATTTAAATTTGCAAATGCTGTTTTTGTTGGCAAAGGCAACTTAAATGGTCTCTGCTCTACTCCCAGCTAACTGTTAATACCTACTGGGTGTTCTAAAAGTGATTAATGTGGCTATGCATCTTTCAAAAAACTTTGCTTTTAATCTGGATGATTTGACTGACTCAGTGCTGTCACCACTTTAAAATATGTAGCTGTTTTTACTGGCTTCTTGGCATCACAGCAGGATGGAAGAAGGTAAACATTAGGAATTTTAAGAGTATATTAGTCTGTTTGATTTACCAGCCTGTTTAACTCAACTCCAGTTAGGTACTGTTCTCTTCCAGTTCGAACTTGAGACGAATGCTATCAATGAGAAGATTTACACTGATTTCCAGCTGTGAGGTTGGCAAAGTACCAGATAGTTGTCATCAAATGTCTCTATGCCCTTAATTATGGGTTCTTCCCCCTTCCTTTTGCTGTTCCTACTGATCTTCTGATCCCAGGCTCAGCTGATAAGAATGGTTTAATCAAAAATGAATTTTATGCTTTTTGTAAAGATACCCAAATCTTTTCACCGAGACTGAAGGAGCAGGAAAGGGAGGGAGATAGGAGCAAGGCAGAGGAGGTTTGGGGCTTCCTCACAGAGCAGCTGTCAGTTTAACTGTGGAGTGAAATGACAGCCTTGAGCTGTGTGTGGTTTCATATTTGGGATTTTATTTGTGAGCTTCCTTCCCCTTCATGTGCTGGGCCAAGAGATACCTGTGTGGTTGAGAAACAAGGAACAGAACCCACTGGAGCATCTGGGGAAGGAAGGGTATTAACACTAATGCTGGGGGGAAAAAAAAGCGTGTGGAATTACAGCTTTATTTCCTATAAACAGACTTGCATGAGCCAAGTCATCTGTTAGCTGGGCTTCTATTATTCCAGGTGGGATAAAGAAATCAAGGTGAATTTAACAGAAGGGCTGAATGATCCTCTTGCACTTGATGAATTTCTAAATGGACCAAAACCCTCCTCTGTTGATGCAAGCGGCAAAGGAATGTAATAGTAAACTTAATTTTGCTTGCCACTTGGTACAGCTATGTGTGCATGCTGCATGCCCTGTGTGAGATAGGGCTGTAACACTTCAACGTGCCCTTGCTTTTGTAGAAATTTTATTATTAGAATATTGAGCTAAATTCAAGAAGTAACTCCTGTCTGCTGTGGAGACCTTCTGGAGTTGGTGTACAATTTCCCATTACCACTACCACTGGATGCAGTGAGGAAGACTGGTGTTAAGCCAGTCTCTTCTACACCAGAGCATCAAGTTAAAATACAAGTTCTAGGAGCAATCTAGATCATTAACTGGTAGGGAGAAACATGAGGGTTTTAAGTATCTCTGAATGCAAATGTTGAAGGTATACTGGGAAAATGCCTGTAGTTCTGATGTGTATCGTGTGACTTGCTCATGTCTTCAGTCTTTGTATTTAGCACTCAAATTTCAAATTAAGGTTCCTGAAGTACTACTTTCGTCATGGTGCAAAGCAGGTTAATTGTCACAAACTGCCATTGAGGTGGAAACTAAGGACCAGCTTCCTACAGAGTAAGAATATTACCTATTATCCCTTAAACCTACAACAATTATCTGTATCAAACTCTACACCACTCAGGATGACTAGTTCATCTGTATACTGTTTCAAAAAAAGATAAAAATGGCCGCGTGCAGGGAAGCAGCTTTTTCTCCAGGGAGGGAGGGAAGAAAAAACAAAAAACTAACACAAACCAAAAAACACCCAAAACCAACAAAACCAAAACAGTGCTGAGGAAATAGGACCAAAATTCCTTGGAAAATTGCTTTATATGAAACTCGGTCATCTAAGCCTTACACACTGCCTAACAAAGCCACTGGTGTTTGAGTTACTGTCAAGGGAACTTGATAATAAAACACCTTTAGTAATGGAAAACTTTAAACTGACTATGCTAAGTATGGGGGGGTTTTTTAAATCATAAAATCAACCTGTGTTAACTTACAAGTGCCATACTGAAACTTATCCAAAAGTAGAAACTAAGACGCTACTGTTTTGTCTGTAGACTTTTTTTATTGTTGGTTAAGATTACACGGTAGATTTTTAGAGCATCAGACTTGCATTTTAAAAATAAGGTGGCCTTTTGTGTTGCTGCCTTGTACAAATTCTTTAAACTGTAGGCTTAAATAAAATCCTTGCAAGATACTGAAATGTCATGACAGAAAACAAATTTTTAACGTGATTAGATTCCCCGTGCTTTATTGTCCATTTGCATGCACATGTGCTCTGGAAATGAGAGAAATTAAGTGTTTGCAAGCTGAGGGGAGAAGGGCTCTGTGAGTATTGCTGAAAGAACATTTATTTAAACACAGTGTAAGGATAAGCCTCCTCAGATGCTGTTTCTGCTCAATTCTCCTCTGTCATGGTGCCTACTACATTCCATTGCTTTTGTCTGGGCTTGGTATTTGGGAAATTTTGGTGAGGGCTGGAAGGTGGGGGGGCACGCTGGAAGCTGGTCAGCAGTAAGGAGAGAAGGGCTGGTGTGGGAATTGTGGAGTGGGGTCAGGGTTTAACTTTAGTGGCCATTCATCAGATGATGATTGATTGCTGTGCAGTCCCGGGAGACGTTTAACAACATCTCCGCCCATCCCCCTGCCCCCTTTGAAAGCAGATGGACCAAAAAATGGGGAGAGCGACACCCAGGAATTCCTGCTGTTGTAAAATGTTTTTACGGTGCACTGTACAGCCTTTCCTGAAGCAATCACATTTATGGCCTTGCTGTTGTATTTCTTGGGCTGCTATGGCTGTAAAAGATGAATAGCCCTGTAACATGGTTCACTGATTCTGTTTAAATTGAAGTAGGCTCCCTTTATTGTTTTGTGTCTAAAATTGTATGCCACCAATTCAGGAAATATTTCCTGTTTGGGAAATAATCAACCCATAGCTGATTTATTTTAAAATAAATCACTTCTAACTATCTCTAAAACTAGTCCCCTCTTCCTTCTGATTTCTCTCTTCATTTAATTCTGGTGGAAATTCTAAAATACTAATTAATGTAGTAGAACAGCTTTAAAGAAGAAACAAAAGCTCCTAAAATTGCTTATTTATCTTTTTCCCCTTAGCGGATAGGGTGTTGTAGGGCATCAGTTTTTATCTTAAAAATGGTATTTTTACTTAATTACTTAATGATTACTACAGAAAGAAACAATTCATTAAATGCAATTTACACAGATTATAAATTTCTTTGAAAGGAGAAATTTCTCTCTGCTTTCATACTTCTTTCCTTGCTGCCCATCAGAGCATTCATGTGGTTTGGAAAAAACAGCAATGTTTAAAGGTGTTTGCCTCTAAACCAATTTTTCCTGCTTGGGTAAATAGTGAAATTAACAGGACAATAGTTAATTTACAGCTTGGTGAATCTTTTGGCTGTATCAGCTCTGCCTCTTCAGATAGGGAGGGGGAAAAATTTTTAGGATTTTCCTATAGGTACTGTTTTTGTTTTTTGTTTTGGTGTGGTTTTTGGGTTTTTTTGGGGGTGGTGTGGAGTTTTCTTTTTTTACCTGAATGTAAGCTGATGTCCACAAAGGAAGACTTAGTATTACTCTTCCCTCCTACTCCTGCCCATCCACACTTCCAGAGCAGTCTTGTTATTTGTCCTATAATGAGCAAAGAAAGGAGCATTACAATGCTACAGTAACAGTGCACTGAAATGTGGGGAGGCCGTCTCGCGTTGCTGAAACTGGAAGAAGGGGGGGCTCTGCCAGTGCTTTAGGTGCGCTGTGCATGCCTCAGTTCTGAATGGAGAACACAGCTGTGCATTGTCCTACACCTATCCTCGGTAGGATTTTTTTTTTTCTTTTCTTCAGGGAATTGCTTGTTTGGGGGGTGGGGGGAAAGGGGAGATCTGGCTCCCCCCTCCCCCCACCCTTATTTTGAAACAGGCATAGAAACTTAATCTAGCAGTACGTGACCTTTGTGGCCATGACCTAGGGACTGGGATGTGAGCAGGCTTGAGCTTAACAATAAACTCCTGGCCGTGGCTGCAAGCACAGGCAAGTTGAATGCTGTGCCCAAACCCCATCAGCCCAGCTGGCACAACCTCCCTCACTATTGTGCCCTGCACAGCCAGAGACTTCCCAGCTTTATTCTGTGGGAGCGTGCCCCCTTTGCTGGGTAGAGCTGATGTACAGCCTGCTGGGAGCTGCTGACAAGTGTGTATGTGAGGCTGCCCACAGGAGAACTGCCCTTGTACCCCTGCCAAGTTTGGGGGTTCTGTTGTAGCCTTTGTGTCCAGAAAGGAGTTTCTGGGGAGTTGCTAGTTCATCTTGAAGCTGGCTGACTCCTTCAGTTCTCTTCTGGTGGCTAGCTCCCCTCCCCACGGGGAGCACTAGGGATTGTGCATTTGTGCTTTTCTCCTCTGTGTACTTAAGGTAAAGTGTAATGGTGGAGATCACTACAGCACTACCTACTTCTTTTTCCCCAAGCCTGCTAACTCTTTTGTGCTCAGTTTTAAATCCAGATTGTTTTTACCTTTTTTGTTTTGTTTGTTTGACTAAGAAACAAATAAGGCCTTATCCATGGCTCTGTAGTATTTACCCAAGACCTCCCCCTGCCATGTCCTGTGTAATCTGCCTATTTCCAAAATGAGAATATGGCTCTTGTCACTCTTCATTCTAAATTCAGGAATGATGTTTCCCACCACATTTTGGTGGGTGGCAAGAGGTAATTGAACAATCTAAGCTTGATTTTTTTCTTTGGCTTGAAGGCTGGGTGACTCTTTTACCCAGTGGATGCTGTTACCTTGCAGTAGGAGTGGACTGAGCTTTTGCTTCTGGTATTGACTATTGTGGAGGACTAGTAACAGATATAACTTGCTTCTGGTCTTCTGTTCATATGGTCACCATTTTCCTTTCAGCTGCTCTGCTTGACTTGAGGCCCCAAATCCCTGCTGTATGTTTTTAAAGTATATCAGATTCATATGACTTAACTTGATACCTTGTCTTGGTTTTTCATTCTCTCTCAGCTTTTCGGTTAAGTGGAGTTATTCAGCAACATGTAAAAAACACTCCCTGTAATTTCAACAGAAAAAATGACACAATTGTTTGTGCAAGTGAACATTGTATACATATTTAGACAACCTCAGTGTAAGGACAAGGATTCCTGTACCTGAGGAAGATGATGTGTTCGAACAATGCATTTCAGAGCTAAGGCAGTTTTTTACTTGGCAAAATGGGAATCTGAGACACTGCTGAGGATTTAGTGTTTGAACAGAAGTAAACGTAAGTCTGTTGCAATTTCCCTACAGCAAAACTTAATTTCAAAAGAAAAGGGCAGGTTTTAGTAAAACCTGACATGTGCGCACGAACACACACATACCCCTTTGAGAAATTAATCCATATACCACTTCAGCTGTTGTGCTTATAGGAGCTTAAAATGTCACTTTATGCAGCTCAGGCGATCCAAGGGAATCACCTGTCTTGTCCTTCCCCTTGCTTTTGGGGGAGAAGGGAAAGGGGGATATTATGCACCATATGATGAGTCATTAGCAGGAGTCAGGAGTGGCTGGATGACAGCTGGGAGAAGACAGGCATATCAAACACTTGTCCAATCTTTGTTCTACTCTTGCTCCTTTCTGTGAGGTAGGCTTCAAATATCTGGTGATGGAAAAGTTGTTTGTGGTATGAAACCTCGTGTCATTGTACCCTTCCATGGTAATATAGGTTTTCTATTATTATGCTCTAAGAAAAATAGAGTATAGTTAAGAGCAAGACTTGAATACAGAACTTTCTTGTGTTGGAGTGTTGTGCTCCTTCATTTGCGTCTTTGGAAACAAAAACTTAAGACAGCTGATTTCTGCTGCCCTTTAAGAAAACATGCTTCCATGGAAGTTGCTATTTCTGTGTGTTACTTCCCTCTACTGGATGGAATGGGAGCGGCTACGGGTGATGAATGGATCCAGCTTTCTAGGCTAACATCTTGGTGTAAGATTGTGACATGAATATAGGGTTTGGGAGTGCTTTGTGAACAGAATGGGGATTAAGTGGCTACCCACAGATCACTGAAGCATTCAAACGCTCTGATGGGCATGATAAAGTTCCAGTCTTGTTTTCCAGCTCAAGCATCTCCAAGCATCACTAGCATAGAAAACACTGTCATAGCAAAGGTTTTTTGCTTTGTTGTTGAGAGTGGCAGGGGGGAGTTTTGCCCAATATTGTTGCTGCCCTGAACATGAGGAATTTGCATATTTTGAAAAGAGAGGATGGTTCTCTGCATGCATGGGGTTTTTCCCCCTTGTGAGCAGTGGGTGTGCTGGTGTCACAGTTCTCCAGTGTATTGATTATTGAATGACCCACTGAAGAGAATGTGGTGTTTGTATTTGCAGGAAAAGTCTTCACCTGAAACTTGCCATAGATGCCATCTGCAATCTGTAAGTGTTGGCAGATGGCTTCCGCTCTTAAGAGGAGCTGATGTGGACACTCTTCCTAGTATTGTATTGCAAAGAAAACAGTGACACTTCCATCTAACTGTTAGGGCATGGTTTGGAGTTTACTGGGAAGGATAGCTCTTCCTCTGTGGAGAAACTATTGTGAAGTCTTTGCCTATTGCTACTGCCTCCAACCATCTTGTTCATAGTTGAGCTTTTGGGTATTTTTTTTTTTTAACACATCCTGGCTCTGTTTTCTTTTTAATTCTTCTTTACATAGTGAGAAATATATCTATTTTTCCTTCTAGGTACTGCATTTCTACTGTGATACCTGTTCTGTCCCCATATGTCGGGAATGTACCATGGGACGACATGTGGGTCACAGCTTTATCTACCTCCAAGATGCCCTACAGGATTCCAGGACTCTCACCATTCAGCTCCTGGCAGATGCTCAGCAAGGACGACAGGCTATTCAAGTAAGATACTCCCAACTTAAGTGCTTTATTTCC
>WEIT01027396.1:41393-77782 GCA_013389985.1 Dryoscopus gambensis
TGTCAGTCTTCTCACCCCTTCTGTTTTCTCAGATCTCTGACAGAAGTGGCAATGGAGCTGAAAATAAAGTGCTGTTATATGAGTTTTGCATTCTTGCAGCATAATCCTGTCATGTGAATCACAATATATATATATGAAGCTCTGTACAAATGCACTTGAGTGTGAAGCATTTCAAGAAAGCTCGGATCTTGTGTAGCAGTGCCAAACCTGGTTTTGTTTTTACCACTGAGACTTTCTTTGACCATCTTCCTACCAGTGTAGCACCTAGCACTTCACCTACCTTTGACTCTTGTTATGTCTCCAGCATTGCCATCAAATACAAAATACTAATCAGCTGCTGGATTAGTGTGAAATTTCTTAACCTGCGTGTGCAGAGGATCTAGAGCTATCTCCATGCAAGGATTGCTCTGCACACACAGATGCACACTCTGCCTGTTACTCTGTTCTACCTCAGCTCTGTTTTATAGCGCAAACAAATACCTGGCAAGGGCTGGAAAGAAGGCAGCACAGTGCTTCAAACTAGAGAAGGAATTTTCCTAGGGAACTAAACTGCAGTGATACATGGATGCTTACTTTTGCTGAGTATACCTAGTGGTAGGTGTGATATGATATTAGTAGTAGTTTTGTCTATAGGGAGACTTCGGGTGGGGAGAGCATAGAGGGAAGCTTCACTCCACGCCTCCTGCCACATAGTTTTGTTAGCATAGTGTTCTAAATTTGAGTTGGGTATTACAAAACTCAACACTATGTGCTTTAACTACTAAGATTTTTTTTTTTTTTTTGAGTAAACACTTCTAGAGTGTCATGGATAGGGTGTAAACTTACTTGCTGAATTGGGTGCGCTTTCCTGGCACATGCAGGGTACAAACAGTAATTAAAATAACCCAAAGCTCATTGTCCTTCCTCTGCTGCTTGTTTCTAGTAAATAAGGGAATTAAGCTTGTTCTGTGAGACAAGAGCAACTAATTAGTCTCTAATTAAGTCTTTGCACCAGTGGAATGATAATAGTTTATGTTGGTACGGATAGTAAACAGTTGTTGACATCTCCCTTCCGTTTCTGATGTTAACTTGTTACACCAGCACAGTAAAACACCAAGTTTTTGGAGCTGGATGGCTAACTTTAAACTCCACCTTCAGACAGAATCCTGGAAAACATACATCTTCCAAGATTTGTTTTAAACTGGGTTGTAAAGCTCTTCAGCAGTATCTGTACTGAAATATTTCACACATCCCCAAAATGACAAGAAGGAAGGAATTATACTAGTTTAAAGACCATCACTGGTGCTGTGTTCTGAATTTCTCCAGGCTGTCCTAGACAAGGCCTTGCCTGTTAGTAATTAAATTACTGCTTTTGACCTCTAGGGCTCTTAATCATCTAACTGGTACAGCTAAATCATCTAAGGACTGTTTTTTGGAGTAGAAACTAGCAGGAGATCATGGAGCACCACTCTGCTGCTATTGCATCAATGCTTTTGTGCCTGATTTTGTTCCCACTGAGTTTACTTTGCTCATTCCTCCTATTTTTTTCTGGCTTTTCAGCTGAAGGCTCCTGCCATTTTGGTGAGCTGATTGTTACTTGATGGTGCAGGTAGAAGTCGTGTGGTACTGCCTATGCTCATGTAACTCGAACAAGCAGCTCTACTGAATTTAGCTTGTACAGCTTTGCCCTGGTTTGGCTACAGCCCATCCAGGTTAAGAGGCTGTCTTGGAAGTGTTACCTGAGCAGCTTGTGTAAAGATCTGTAAAATGAACCATGTTTTCAAGAGCTGTTTCATTAGTTCAGTGGGGTTTTTAAACCGGACTACTGCACAGAAGAATGGTAGTGAGCAAACAGATCAGTGATAAAGCTGACAGGGTGGAAATCTGTGTGTGCACGTGCAGGAATGGAAAGATCGTTCAGCTCAAGCCAGCTACTCCTGAAGCAACATCAGCAGCAACTAGAAGAGCATGTGATGCTGTTAAAAGCAGAGGTGCTCAACTCAAAAGTTTTCATGGAGCAGAGCTTTCCTTGTTCTTGGGACAGTATGGCTATATGTTTATCACTAGGGAAGAGACAGCATGTCAGCATGAATTTAAAACAAAGTCTAAAATAAGTAGTCTCCAAATTTGGAAGAAATTGGCTTGAGTGGTTTTCTTAAAAGTATGGAGGTAGTCAACAGAGAATTAAATGCCAGTACAAGCTGTAATATGAGGAACACAAGACTGGAGCTCTAAGAAGCTTGAAAAGTAGTACATTTGTAGTAACACTTCTTAGTGGGACTGATTCATACTGCTGTACTAGAAACTCTTTCTTAATAGGCTCTGAAAGTGATAGGTCCCCTGACAGGAGATGTTGAGGATGGATGAGGAGGGGTAGTTGAGAGTAAATGGGAAAAAGTGGAATTTGAAGGGCGTTGCAGGAGAGAGGAAATCAAGCCATAAGTCAACTGGCTGGAGAGTATCTGGTTAACCAAAGTTGAAGGCTTTTAGGAAGAAATGTTTATTTAAGCTCTTCCTGTGGCTTTGGAGGAAAGATTGTTTTTCAGACTTAAAAAAAAAAAATGCTATGAGTTGGGATACATTTCAGCTTCTTGATTCACTGAAGTCTGATGTAGTCTGCCACTCCAGAAGAGTCCAAACCTCACTTTTCAAGGAAGTTGAAGTCCTCTGCAAGAAATAGCAAGCCCAAGAGCAAGAGGCTTGCTTTGTTTTTCTCAGTGAAATTTCTGCCGCAATGGAAAGCTTTCCTTGCTTCCTTGTGCTGTGATGGTCCTGGCCTGCATTTCTAAGCCTGTCTCTAACATGAGAACTTGTGCCTGTGTGGAGAACTGATCCAGCTGAAAGGGTAGCCTTTCTGTGGGTTTACTTTTTGGCTAGGTCAGCCCCCTGGCTGGTTCACTGCAGTGCTACAAGGACTGTTGATGGTGCCAGGCAATGAAGCAGAAACATCCAACTCGGTTGCTGGTAGGACTCTTCCTTATTTCAGTGGAAAGCTACGCTCCTAGCTGGGATACTTTTCCAGTCTTTTCAGAGACTCAGATTGATTCACGGGGTGATATGAAAGCCAAAGTTGACACACCGGATAAATGGTGTGGGAGGAATCAGGACTGCTGCCTTTCTATATGGGGGAGCGTGTCTCGCTGCCTTGTTTTACCTCACGAAAGTGCACACTTAGCTGTCTTCTTTCAGAATTTTTTCCAAGGACTAGGGCACAAACTGAACGTAAATCTGTTATGATGAAAGATAGATGGCCTCTTCAAAATGTCACGTTCTTAAAATACATCTATACGTGTGTAACTGTATATATGTATGTATGTATGCATGTAATCTAATGCACTTGCGTAACAGTAAAGCGCTGAGTGCTTCTGCTCATTTAGGGTCAATTGCCAGGTGGACATGTTAAAATACGTTTTAATTTGTTCGTCTCAGGTGTCTTAAAAAGTGGGTTTATTGGAAAACAAAATAAATTCTTTCTTAGCTGAGCCTGTAATTGGTTTTGCTGGGGTGTTTGACCGTGCAAGCTTCTCACTGCCCAGTGAGACTGGTCATGGGCAGAACATAGCGGGAGCTGTTCTCTTGTCTACTGTCATGAAAGGCTTAGGAGCTTCCCTCCCAAATTTTTTGGGGGGGAAGTGGTATGAAATAGATTAACACCTTTATGGGGGGTGACGGGGTACTGTAAGAAACTCAGCTGGCCAGAGGAGGAAGCTGATCTGCTGCCCTGAGCCTCTGCCCTTATTGGGAGCTTCCCTGTGGGTTGCCATATGGATTTGTGCTGCTGGGAGGTCGATACCTGAGAAGGATGGCACTGCTGTGCTGCAAGGGATCGTTTTGGGGTTGTCACATTGAGTTAGCTCAGGCCGCCTTGTGCATGGCTTTGAAGTCAGGCTTGAAGGTTTGAGAATCTGAAATGAAGCTTTGTCAACAAAATGGAGTCAACTGTGCTTTTCTAAAGCTGGAATTTATATCAAGAGGCTGAATTTCTTTGTACTTGTAGTTACTGTTTTGTGTGATATTTCAGTGAGTTCCTCAGTGCGGCATATGAGCAGATGGTTATTGGGGAAGATGGATTTGACACGTGTCACTGTCCAAACTACTGTTCTGCCTAAAACTGTAGGCAAAAAGTCTGTTCTTGCAATACAAACCAAAATGATTGTTTAGTTATGTCTGGCATGAGTTAACCTGGCTTTTAGCCCTCCCTCCATCAAAGCTTATTTTAAAATTATCTTTGTGAGGAACTTCAGGCGAGAATGTTTCAGTGTTTTACACTCACTAGACTGAAACCTTTCAACTGGTCCAGCTACTGTGATTTGTGCTGTGCCAGTATTATTGGAAATTTGCTGCTAAGCTTGTTAATCCTGGTACCTTTTACTGCAGCTATGTAGGATCTTCCAGTAGGAACATTAGGAAATTTGTATCCAGTTCTTGATGTTGGAGAAAGTGAACTGTTACATCCTAGTTTTTTTATCGTGCTTTGAAACAGTGATAAAGTAAGTGAAAAAGTTCAGTTTTCATACCAAAGAGTTTTCTTAAGGATTTTTTGTATTTAATGTGCTTTTAAAAGCCGGAGAGGAGTTTGTCAAAGAAAGCATCTCAGCTGCTTTTTCCCCTCTAAGTGGGGTTAACTTAGTCTTAAATTCCTTAATGGTTAAAGCGTAAATTCTCCAAACTGGGGTAGGAAAGTGTATATTTAATATTCTTTATTCAATACCTGTGATCCATTCACTCCTGAAATACTGAAGAATTCCTCAGTAGAACCAAAATTTGCTTTTAAGTTTGAATGTTCCCTCCAGAGATTTGCACCTTCACTGGAAAACTTGAGATTGGGAAAGTGAAACGTCGGAATTAATGCCTGAAAAATTATACCTCCCTCCCACCTTTGGATGGATGGATGGAATAAAAAAATCTTAGGGACTTTTTCAAATATGTTCATGCAAGCCAGCGCTGATGTGTTGCCGTGCAGTTACTGTAAGCAGCCTTTATGTATCTCATGGTGCTGCCAGCGTGGTGTGTTGGGCTGCAGTTTGTTCAACTGGATAAGTTCCTGGGCTAAATTGGTGTCATCTAACAACAAGGCTCAGCATCTGGATTAACAGGCCCTGCTGTTTCAGAGACCTGAGTGAGCCTCTTCAAATAACGGTGTGCTGTGTGGACATAACTGTGGACACACTGATTTAATTTGAGTATCAGACAGCGGAAACCACACAGTGAGGGCAGCAGCACCTCTGTAGTTACTCTTCAGAATACAAGCTTTGTAACAGTTTTTCTTTCTCCCGGAGCATTGTGTGCTTCTGGTCATATTTTTTTCATTTAGAAAAGCAGCACTAGTGAAAACTTGGAAGTCTAGAACATCAAATATTCCATAGGAATATTTAAGTTAAGTAAACATGGAATTATATAAAGTTTTTTATAACCTGAGGCTCTAGTTCCTACTGTTCAACAGAAGACAGGAAATACAAAAAATTACTGAGTGCTGCCATTCTACAAAATGGCAAGTCCTGATTTGGGCACCTCTGTAGTCAGCACAGATATCCCGAAGCATGGCCAAGTTCTAGAATGTCTTGCTCCTTCTGACTCTTGCACTTGGTTTCTTCAAAGGTTTGTGTTGTACCATCAGTTGCTGTAGCAAGATCATCACTAGTTTTTCCCTCAGGTGGTAAAATGTACATAAAGGGGAGCTCACAGAGGTGTCAGCCTAAAGGGAGCTTGCAAAGGACACCCGGTTTCCAGTACACCTTTGCCTTTCACCTTTTACTCAAACCTGAAATGTGCTGGTAGCAATAGCTAGTGATGGACATCTGCATTGCTTTCCTTCATGCTTTCCTTCACGTTGGTCTGCCTCACTGGAAGCTCTGCGTGCAGTTTCCTAGTGTGGTGGCCCTCTGGAACATAGCACCTGCACAAGGGACTGTGTTGCTACTTCAATTTTACTCTTGAGGAATTGGAAGTACCAGTTTCGACCCAAAAGTTTTTAAGATACACTGCAAAGTCCTTTATTTGTTTTTAACAAACACAAGGCACTGGTGACATTTCTAATAGAATGGTGAGTGGTGTTGGCCATCCTTAGATCCCTGAGAAGCCACGAGTGAAGAGGTACAGCAGCAAATAAATGATTTACTGCATTGGCCAACAGCAGGAAACAAAACAGTTGTTCTCCATCTCAAATTCAGTAACCCAGCATAATTCTTGGCTAAACACAGGCCTTGTCTTCTGTCTCCCAAGTGTGTGAACTGGTTGACATCTAATTGTCTAGCACTGGAAAAATTATGACATACCATGAGAAGAGAGCGTCATAAAAGCTGTTTTTCTTTAAAAGTATTTGTTTAAAAGACTGTGTGGTGTCTGAGCAGAACAAGAAACGCTGCTGCTTAACATGACTCCTAAAAAGCTGACCTCTCCAAGACAAGTTCCGCACAGGAAATGCCTGCAGAACAGCAGGAGTCACTTTTCATGGCAGAACTCTGACATCTTATAGTAATCAAAGTGAACAAGGGATTTCCATGTGAAGAAGATCCCAAAAGTTGTGCTTAATGCTCTTGGCTTTTGCTTCAGATGTAGATAAACTTGCCTGTTGCTGCTCCCTGCATCATAACTCTGCATGGTTGATGCTGGTCAGCCTTCCTAGCTGACCTAGCTTCCTAGCGGGCTGCTCTAGCTAATTTGGGCAGAGTGCAGGATCCTCTGAATTTTTCCAGTAAAAAAAAACTTCACCAGTATTCTGGATGATATTAGAGTCTTAGCATTTTGGGCATCCCCCACTGATCTGAGCTGTTCATACTTGAGCAAGTAAAAATAAATCCCGATGATGACATGAGCAGTTGGTAGACAACCTTGTGCTGTTGTTATTTGCCCTACCATAACTGGTTCCTGTAGCTGAAAGATCACAGCATCCACAGGGAATTGCTGCCTCTCCTGCTATGATGGAGTTCTTGAAAGGTGGACTCTGATTTTAGTGGGGGTTAATGAGCGAAGTTAGGATTGCTCTTATCTCTAAGGTGTAATGAGGGATACATATACATAGATCGTGGTTCTAAATGGGTACTTCTGTACAAAAAGCAAAAATAAGTAAATTAAGGCTTTTATGCTTTCACAGACATCATCATTAAAATTGGAATATGAGTGGATAGTTTCCCTAACACTTCTTGAGAGGGTACCTCTTTCTTTGTGCAAGAGAAGGAAGGTGTTTTACAGTACTTGCTGGGAATCTGGGTCTGTTTTGGAAGAAATGCATCTTTTTTCCCTACAGCAGGGCAGGTTCTGTATCTGAATGCAAAGAAGAGGAGATAGAGGCATGGTATTGTTACATGTGGCCTCTTCCAGCTAGGTGTGAGGCCTACTGGCTTTTATGAAGTCTTAATCCATAGCCAGTTGTGACTTCATGTCTGCTTTGCTAAATGTTCTAATGAGATTTTCATTTTTTGTCAAATTCGCTTGCCAGAAACTTTGTGAGAGGGCAGGTCAGGTCAGCCTCCAGTGGGACTGGGATATGTAGGCTGTCTATGAGTTTGAAGACATTCCCTGTTAAAACGGTAGTGAAGGTGACTCTGGGAGTTCATGAAGGAGGAAGAGCTGAAAGACCTGTTCCTCTTGCTGAGCCCTGGGCTGCAGGCTGGCTGTCGAGTAGCACTCCTATTTTCCCCTGACAGTTTACAGGAGAATTCTTTGGAACAGGATAGAAATGTTATCTTAGCTGATTTTGTCAAGGTTGTCTTCAACTTTTCTCCAGAGACCAATCACCTGGCCAAGTTAGTCTTCCTTTTTCTTTCAGAAAATGATCATCTATGTGGCCTGGAAGAATAAGTCTAATTCAGACTAGTTGTCTTAAAATAACTTACCTGGAATGAAAAAGTCCACGTAACACTCTTATTTAAGTTTTTATGTTTTAGCATTCCAACTGTTGGCATAAACTAGAAGCTGCTGAACTGAGAATTCAAAAATACTAACAACTATTGAGTGAAAGATGACAAAGTACTGTCTAACTTTCTAGATGATGCTGGGTCACGTTTGGTAGTTCATAGATTGTTGCATCAGGTGCTTCTTAGATTGGTACATCCTCACATGTAGAATTAAACTGAAGGTATGTTCCAGAAGGTTCTGAATGTACGATAAAGCCTTTAAATTACTTTCTTGCTGACTTCAATAAGCCTGCAGTTCTGAAGAAAAAGAAGTGTTCCCTAATTTTCAGAGGGAAACTGTTTCAGTTTGTGCCCATTCCCTCTGGTCCTGTCACAGGGCACCACTGGAATGAGCCTGGCTCTGCCTTCTCAGTGCCCTCCCTTCAAGTACTTGTATGCATTGGTAAGAACCTCCCCCTTTTTTAGTCTGAATACCTTCACATGCCATCATTTTGTTCTAGAATTTTGTAACTAATAAGTTAGTATCTTTCTAACCTCTTTCAGATTCACAGGCTCATCGGCTGGTTCACTGTATGACAAAGGTGTTGAAAAAATTGTTAGCCATTGCTATTGAACTTTTTCCATTGGGAACTGTGATCCTTCAGGTTTGCCTGGTGTTTGTTTTTATGCCCCTTTCTGTGATATATTGTGAAACTTAGGAGTAGTTTAGGAAGGATTTTTGAGGAAATCATTTTTAATTTGAGGGGGAAAAAGAGACATGCTCCTTCCGGGTGCATTCTGCAGAATACTACTACGGAATGTTTTTAAAATACTAGCGTCGCAAGGTTATATTAAAAACAATTTGGTCTCTACCCAAGGTGTGAATAACTATATGAATGCTTTTAACTGATAACCATTTGTTCTTTGTTTTTTCTTTTAACACTGATTAACTTCATGCTATGGTGGGGTATTTCTGTGCAGTTCAGATGCATGAACAACACAGTTGGTTCCCTATAGTGTCATTTCTTACTAGAAGCAGACCCATCACATAACAACAGTCTCAGCCATTTTGAGGGAGTAGAAAAACTGGGTTCTCTACACGTAAGAAAACATGAGCGTGAATTTCTATGCAAGTCTCTTGTTCACCATACTAGCTGCTTGCTGGAATTGCACAGGGAATTTTGTGCCGTGGTGTTGGTGCAAGACACAATGAAGGTGCAAATTCCATGTAATAGATGTGTTTAAACAATCCTATCAGTTTTTAGGCTTGCAGTATATGAAATGGGTGAAGGTCTAGTAAGAAACTAAGAGTTGTCACTTTATGCCTTCACCTGAAGACATGGTGAAATGTAAGCAGCAGTCCTCTGATGCATTTTTAATCGGTTTGGTCGAGCCTGAAGTGTGTTTGTCTTTTTTTTTCTCCCTAGCTGAGTATTGAACAGGCCCAGGCTGTGGCAGAGCAAGTCGAGATGAAAGCGAAGGTGGTACAGTCTGAAGTCAAAGTAGTGACCACTAGACATAAGAAGGCCTTGGAAGAGCGGGAGTGTGAGCTGCTCTGGAAGGTATGCACCCTTACATTTGTGGTTTGTACCTCTGGCAAGGGCTTTTCAAACTGAAAAAATACTTAAACTACTACACAGCCAGATTCTGACATCCAAGGAAGACTGCAGGTTTCCTTAACCGGAGTTGCTTGTGGGGTTTTTGCAGGGGCTGCTGCATCCTCGGAGCAGCTCAGCCCCACACGCGGGCTGGGCGCTCCCCCTGCTGGCCCAGCAGCTGCCCCGAGAGGAGATCCCCTCTAAACAATGTCTTCAAAATATCTCTAATATGCTGCTCTAGAATTAGGTACATAGTATAATCAGTTTTCCAACCTACTCCTCATAAAGGACAGGAGCAAAGCTGTATACCCTGTCCTTTTTTTTTTTTTTTTTTTTTTTTTTGAGAGTGGTGAAAAAATTTTTGGGGAAATTTTTTTTTGTTTAGAGAGATGAGTAGAAATTCTGTGAGACTAACTTTCATTTTTCCCATCCCTAAAACCTTTACTCACAGTCAAGGTAGCATCCTCCCTCTAATTATGTTTTTTAAACTAATATAAGAAAAGAGTCCTCTCCAGCAAGAGTGTCTGCACAGTCCTGAACTCATGGGCTCATTTCAGCCACAATGCATGTGTGGTATTTTGAGAGGAGTAAAGGAAGTAACAGGCCTTTCTTATTCCGGAAAAGTAACTTAATGGTCATGGCTTTTCTCTGCTTGTTTAGCACAAATTAGTTTGGATTGGCCCTTTAGGTCCCATTCCTAGTATTGAACAGGAACACACTCACTGCTGTAGGATTAGGACTTTTAGATCACCAAGTCCAGCTGACTTGTCCAATGACCACATGACTTGCTGTAGTGCTAAAAGGGAGCAAAAATGGCTGGTCAAGATGGGAAAGGTTTATGAGTAAACTGAGACTGCTCCTATAACAAGCAGTGGCAGCAGAGTGTGCAGCTGGAAACCAGGTGCTGTGTGGCTGCTGCCTGTCCCACAGAGCCGGGCAGGATGGCATGTACATGTGCTTGGCGAGGCACATGCTGCCCAGAAGCAGTGCCATCCTGCTAGAGCGTTTCTCCCCTCTTCTCCAGCAACATGAGTTGGAGCGGTAACTTCCTAGTTTAATATCTGTTGCCAGCAAAATGACCACTCTGATAGAAGTTTATTGTATAGAACTACTCTAGCTACAGTGAGATTAATCCCCTGCAAGAGAAGCTTTGTTTTCTTTTTTAAGTGTCAATAGCAAAATTTAAAATGCACTTTATATAGGTAGTGTACTTTGAAGGCTGCTTTTTCTGAGGTTCTGGATTGAGGGAGATGAGTTCACTTTTCACTCTTAACCGTCCCCAGGAAGCTTGGCAGCTTTCTCTTTTAAGGTATTCCTAGTACAGGAGGAGTAGGAGCTGCCCCTAAGCTCTTTTTATCCCATGGTGCTGTACAAATGCACTTTATTGGAATATATGCACCGAGAGCAAGTTCTCTTCAAGTTAGAAAACATTATTTTAAGAAGAAAACATGGTAGTAAAGAATTTCAGCAAAACAAACTGAGTCTAACAAACTCTTGTATCAAGCATGCTAATAAACAATTTTGTATACCAGAGCTGAGTCTAAGGATTAGGCTGAGACCTAAAATCAATTTGTCTTGGACATCTATTGCAAGAAGCATCTCTAATTATTTTTTTACAGTTTGGTAAAACCTGCATACCTCAACTTACAAGCGTATGTTTGTACATATGTTATCTAGTCAGTGTCTCACCAAGGAGCATTCAGACATTGAATCTTCCTTCATTAAAATGCATTTCAGTTATTGTTCTGCAGCCAAGCAGGTATTCAGAAATCAGGAAATGTACTTTTGCAACAATACAGCAAAGACATGTTACATTAGTTTTACAAAGCAGGTGTCTTTGTCAGTACTTTTTCGCAAGTAAAGATAGATGCAGGCCTATATAGATGTGTTACACAACAACCATTTTTGCACCAACTTCAATCCCTCAAGCAGGGACTGGCAGCAACCTTCTGTGTTATTTGAAGTGATGTTTACAAAGCATCCTGTTTTAAAGCACACGCTCAGCATGACTGCCAGTATTTACAAGAAAATATTAAAATAACTGGACCCTAAAAATCCTTGGAGATAGATGTCTGGTATTATCCAGTCACATGAAAACAGTTCTGGCACACAGGGGAATGACAGGAGCCCATGGGCATTAGCTGATGCTGACTTGAGCCTCAGCTCTGTGGGACAACAACCCACCTTCTGAAACTGGTCTCAGTTCTGGTTAGTGAAGCCTCAGCCTCTGCTCTTTTTGAGAGGCTGCGGTAACTTCTGGCCTCCCTGGGGGCTAAATGAGATGTGCCTGTGGATGATCTGTCAAGTACCTTGCAACTAGAAAACAGAATAGCATTTGAGGAAGCAAATAATTACTAGTAAGCAAGTGATTCTCGCTTTTAAATGTCACTCTGATGCAGCAGATCTGCAGAGTAGGAATGTATGGTTTTGCCTGGAGGGTAGGAGAGACTAATAATCCTAAATTTGGGTAAATAAATAGTTTGCCTTGTTTCTTCTTGTCTACATCATGTGGCTTTTGGATGTTTGTTCTGCTGCTGTTTGTCAACATGCTATAACAACTGTCCAGCTGGCTTTTATGTAGAAGGGAGACTGGAGGAAATCTGTGTTGTGGTCTGTCTTTCCTGATGTAAATGTGCTTTTCTCACTCCCCTGTTTCCCACCAGGTGGAAAAGATTCGCCAAGTCAAGGCCAAGTCACTCTACTTGCAAGTTGAAAAGTTACGTCAGAACCTAAACAAGCTGGATAACACCATTAGTGCTGTTCAGCAGGTCCTGGAGGAGGGTCGTACCATGGATATTCTTCTGGCTCGGGACCGCATGCTGGCTCAGGTGCAGGAGCTGAAGAATGTCAGAGGCCTTCTCCAGCCACAGGAAGATGACAGGATCATGTTCACCCCCCCTGACCAGGCGTTGTATATGGCCATTAAATCAATGGGCTTTGTCAGCAGTGGGGCTTTTGCTCCCTTGACCAAAGCCACGGGGGAAGGTCTCAAGCGTGCGCTGCAGGGCAAGGTGGCCTCTTTCACCGTGATCGGCTACGACCACGATGGGGAGCCTCGCCTTTCAGGGGGTGACATGATCTCTGCAGTGGTCATGGGCCCAGATGGAAACCTTTTTGGGGCAGACGTCAGTGATCAGCAGAACGGAACCTACCTGGTCAGCTACCGTCCCCAGCTGGAGGGAGAGCACCTGGTGTCCGTGATGATGTGCAACCAACACATTGAGAACAGCCCCTTCAAAGTGGTGGTGAAGTCTGGGCGCAGCTACATCGGCATCGGGCTGCCGGGGCTGTCCTTCGGCAGCGAGGGAGACAGCGATGGCAAGCTCTGCCGCCCCTGGGGGGTCAGCGTCGACAAAGAGGGCTACATCATTGTTGCCGACCGCAGTAACAACCGCATCCAGGTGTTCAAGCCATGCGGGACCTTCCATCACAAGTTTGGCACGCTGGGCTCCCGGCCGGGCCAGTTTGATCGCCCTGCCGGCGTGGCCTGTGACATTTCGCGTAGGATCGTCGTGGCCGACAAGGACAATCATCGCATCCAGATCTTCACGTTTGAGGGGCAGTTCATTCTGAAGTTCGGGGAGAAAGGAACAAAGAACGGGCAATTCAATTACCCATGGGATGTGGCTGTCAACGCAGAGGGCAAGATCCTGGTCTCTGACACGAGGAACCACCGTGTTCAGCTGTTCGGGCCTGACGGTGTGTTCCTTAACAAGTATGGCTTCGAAGGGGCGCTCTGGAAGCACTTTGATTCCCCCAGAGGTGTGACGTTCAATCACGAGGGCCACTTGGTAGTGACGGACTTCAACAACCATCGCCTCCTGGTCATCCATCCAGATTGCCAGTCAGCACGCTTCCTGGGCTCCGAGGGCACCGGGAACGGCCAGTTCCTGCGCCCGCAGGGAGTGGCGGTGGATCAGGAAGGGCGCATCATCGTGGCTGACTCCAGGAACCACCGGGTGCAGATATTTGAGTCAAATGGTAGCTTTTTATGCAAGTTTGGCACTCAGGGAAGCGGCTTTGGTCAGATGGACCGTCCTTCAGGTATAGCTGTCACCCCTGATGGCATGATTGTTGTGGTCGACTTTGGAAACAATCGAATTCTCGTCTTCTAATCTGTGTTTGAATTAGGAAGAAACTGTCTCAGGGAAATTCTTCTAAAAGAAAATGAAAAAATACAACGTTAATTCAAACCTACCTCATCTTTAATTTTTTTACAGATGAATGTACTTACCTTTTCTGCAGGGAGTGAGCCTGTAAAATTGAATTCTATCTACCTCATTGTCCTCCCTTCCCACCCTGGTTTCTCACCCCCTCCCCATCCCCACATACTCGTAGTTCAGAACATTTTACCTCTTTCCCCCCGATGGGGTTTCATGCACAAACAAGTGTTGCTGTGCACATTAGGTGGTTTTTGTGGTGAGTTCTGTTAGACTAAGCCAGGAAAGGCGCTATGTAACTTTTTAAACGGAGAAAATGGTAGTAGGTATTTGTAGAGAATTTGTGTTCTTGACCATTCTGCAGTTCCGTGGGTGGGGACATGGGAGGGAGGGACATTTGTTGTTGTTGGTTTGGTTTTGTTTTGTTTTTTTTTCTGAATTGCTGCTGCAGCAGAGAACTTTTTCCTGTTCTCCTTTTTATACCTCAGTGTGTTTGATTTACTGGCGAGCACAGCATTTTGTTCCCAGGCAACTTTGAACCTTTTGTGAAAGTGAGTGGGATTCACTCGCCAGGAAGAGCAAGTTTGCATCTTTTTTGGCATTTCTGTGTATTTTTTTACTAAAACACAGTAATTTAACAGCACAAAGTGAAGCTGATGAAAATGCACAAAAATTCTTTAAGTTTAAACCAAATTGTTCATTTTAGTGGCTTAGCGCAGTCATGGTAAAGTTTAGATTAAAAAGCAAGGCTTCCTTTAATGTATCCTGTCATGGAGAACTTCATTTTTACCTCTTTTCACCTGAAAGCTAAATTAGTTTGAAGAAAGTTAATGTTTCTTTTTATCAGTGCCCCTAATCTGGGTAACAGAAGAGGTTACGAGGAGCACTGAAACAAGGGAAATCAAACCCTTTTGATTTACTTTCTTGTGAAATGGCTAGCGTTTTTTGCCCCTCCCCATAGAGAGACTTTAAGGGAATAATGTTTTGATTTTGTTAGAAGTGGTACCTTTTTCCAAAAGTAAGAAATAAGCACAGCTTTGGAGATTCAGGGTGTGTTTTGGAGAAGTCAACAGTTGTTTTGCTTTGTTTTGTTTTGGGTTTTTTGTTTAGAGAGGATTGCAATAACTCTATCAGTGACAATTTTTTTTTTTCATCTTCCGGCTTCCCCAAAGAGCTGGACTGAAGATTTTGGGAATGTCTACTGTAGCTTTTAGGGTGAGTGGGGTGGGCCTGTAGCTCTCTGCTGCAGGATCTCTGGCTACAGATGCAAGTGAAGAGTTACCAGTACCAGCTAAAGGCAAACTGCATCAAGGTGAAACTTTGCTGCTTTTTTCCCAGGGCAGTACCAAAGAATTCTGTGTAAAATTAATGTATATGATCCTTAAAAGCTTGGAGGCAGGGAAGTTTGCCCTTTCGGGGATATAAAAACAGGTGTTCTGAGAAACAGAAACTTTTGGGGAGAATAGAGATCTCTTTAGCAAAACGTGACTTTGAATCCCTGGAAGGATTTGCTTTTATTCTTCAATTTCTTGCATTCCGGTTTAGCTGTTCATGCAGATACGGTCTCTACAGACCTGTAGCTTCACCCTCTGGTGCTGGCAAACAAGAATTGTTTGAAGTGGGAAACAGAGGGCTCTTCTGCAATGCAAAAACTCATGTGTCAGTACTCTTGGGTTTGGAAATGCCATGGGATTTACCTTACTGTTTGCAAGAGATATCTGAAATGTAAACATGGTCGTTGTCGAAAAGTCTGAAGAGCCTTAACCATCCTCCAAGGAAAGGGTTCGTCTCTCTGCCAGCCACCATGCACAAAAGTGACCTGAGGTTGAAAGGCTCTTTACAAGTTTGTGAGAAATCACAAGGTGCACTTTCCTTCTTGCTGCTTTTCCCGTCCAAGGAGTGTTAACTTTCTGGGTTTTGTAGAAATACTGATGATGTGTGCAGACAGAGGGAGCTGCCACTTTAGAGGAGGCTTAAACTAAAAGACCAGAAAGAGACAAGAAAGACTCATGAGATGGCAAAACCTCTTTCAAAAGAAGGGTGAGGAAAAACACCTAAATTAAATGGGATAAAACAACTGTGCTGCCTTTCAGCCAAAAGCCTCAAGGAAGCAAACTCTTCAAAGCAGTGTGTTTCAGTTAGGCTTAGTCTTAGGATGGCATGGTTTAAAAACAGTCTTGAAAGGATAATCTTTTATACGGGTGTCTGTCATTGAATTTCTGTGGCCACACAAAATGTGTATGAGAGAGAGCTAGTTTACCTTCGAGTTTTGCAAGTTCTGCCTGCATACACACCTCCCTTCTTGGGGGTGGCCTACAGTTGTGACAGATGTCCATGGTTGTCTTGTATTATTCAGCCCAAGAATTATTGCAACTTGGGTTGTGAAAACTAATAGCCTGCAAGATGTAGATACCAAAGAAAACTGGTTTTAAAAGCTTTAATGTTTTGTCTGCAGTGTCCTTGCATTTATCCTATCATGTCTTAATGAAAATGACAGGTCTCTTAATAATTTGACCAGAGTGGCTGACAGTGTAGAAGTGTCCTAGAAATGCTCTAGTGCTTAAATGCTTGTGGGGTTTGCCCTTCTCTGCAGCTAGAAGGGAGTTGTTTTTCCAGGCATTAAAAAAAAAAAAGTGAAGTGTGCAGTCAGGATTGTGTTGAACTGGAGGAACTTTTTGCCCCCCCAGCCTGCACCGTGTGGATGGTGACAGACACTGAAGCTGCCCTTTGCTGTTTTGAATGGAGCCATTGCACAACCCCCCAGCCCAGCTCAGTCAGGAAGAGGAATGACTTGAACTCTTTCTAAGTTGCTGTCTATTTAACTCAGTGGGATTTGCTTGCAAGCTGAACCTTGAGTGTTTGACCTCATGTGTTGGGGAGCTTTTTCGTTTTAAAAACACTACTATTTAGCTACCCAAAAGAATTCCTTATCTTTGTGATAGATAGTGCTAAGCACACTTGGTCTCATTGAAAAGTGATAGTGTAGCTTATAAAATGGAGTGTTTTATATGCAATGAAAAAAAGTAGTGCTAATAAACAATGCCAACATCAGATGCCCCATAGGGGCTTATTAAAAAGTAAAATACTTTAATGAGATTCAAACCTTGCTCTGCTTTTCCGTGCATGTTCTCAGGTTAATGCCCCAGTATCACAACACACATGCATGCAGAGAGGAAAAGCAAGGCTTGGAAGCTGGATTGCAAACCAAACAAGCGTTCATAGTAACCTTCTTAACTAGGGGAAATGGTCTGGAGAAGGGTAAAAGTGAGTGTGTGCCTCTTTGTTGGGGAGCAGCAAATGTGGGTGACAGAGCTGTCTACTAGAACTCCCGAAGGATTTTCTCTATGCCAGGTTAAACCAGTGGCTCTCTGTAAACCTTTTTCTTGACAAAATGTTATCAGCAATTAGTGTGGCTGGTTTGGGTGTTCAGCATACAAAGCAATCTTGTCCTTTCTCAGAATTATTTAAGCGGGAACTTCAGTAGCAAACTGAAGCAGATTCAGTACTTGATAATGCAGGTAACTTCAGATAACTCACTCCTTTTTATTTAGTACCTTTTAAATATAACTTATTTAAGGAGGCCCATAAACCTTAAACTTTTAAAGAAAGCAAGGGAAGGAAGATAACACCTGAAAACAAGTGCATGTTAGGGCCAGACATAACCAACCTGGGAGAAAGAACAAGTCACTTGGATGTGGCATTCCTTGGTACTGCAGAACAGTGGGCCCAGTCTGTTATGTTACAGTTAAACCAAAATTAATTTCTGAAGAGAGCAGGTTTATAGGCTCCTCTTGCCATAACTTTGATCGTAAGATTTCTTTGTTCAGTTCTAGTTTAAAAAAATATTGTGCCAAAGTTTTGTTTATTTTTTAAAGGAGTGTAAGCCAAATGGTGCCAAAAGGTAATAGGGTATTTAAAAGTAGAGATATTTAGACAAACAGTTTGGAACTGTATAAAAAAGGACACTGGTACTTGCGTTAGACAAATATTGTACCTTTGGTCTCTGAGTCCTTGGGAGTTTGAAACCCAGTTTGCTGTGGTACAAAATGCACAACTAGAGATGCCACTATCTTTTGCTTGAAGTTCTACCTCACTTTGCAGAAGTAAATCATCTACCTCAATTTAGCATCAGACAGGTTTGGGAAATAGTTGAGAATCTGCCTGGGGGGAGGATTCATCCTGCCTGTTGGAAAAGCATTTTAATTGAAACAGAGATACTAAGTGTGTACTATGTGGTGACTGCTTGCTTTTGTTTGCTTTTGTTTTTGCTGCCTGCCTATGGAGATATTAAGCTGCCCTTGCTAGAGAATCTGTAAATAAAACCAAATGTTCAGGCAAACTGTACTGAGACCTGAAACAATTTTGAGTTTGTTCTGGTTTCACTACGAGGTATGGAAGTGTAAAATTTTGTTCAGTATTATGACACTACTGGCTGACGTGACATCCTTCATGTTCATTTGCAGTGTTCCTGTGTCCGTAAGACCTTTAGGTCTTCTCTCTACAAGAGAAAAACTTTTATGCATGCCTACCAATGTGTCCTGTTTGGGAAGACTGGTGTTACGATTGCTGTAAACACAATGCTATACCAAATGCTTGAAGGGAATAAGGTCCTGATTTTTTTATTTTATTGACTTGGTGATTGTATAAGTAGCTTGCTTGACTCAATGGGATTTTTTCCACCATGACAAAGCAATCAAATTCCTATTCCTGGAGGGCAGCTTAGGTTCAGACATACTCAGGAGAGGCAGTTTAAAATCAGTGTCTTGGGGTTTTAGGCAAGTTTAGTTGTGATGTGCAACATACCCCCTGTTTTACCTGTGGATAAAGTTGCAGAAGCACATTTTCAGACTACTCTATTGGGAAAAAAAATCCTTTTTCCTCCCAAGTTCATATTAAGGGGTGGCAGAAGTGGGTACAGGAGACCCCTAATAACAATAGGCTGTGTTGGGTTTGGTAAATGTTATGGTGGGAAATGTACATTGATGTCTCTAAGTGATCTTACGGGTTAACAAGCCAGACTGGCATCTTTTTCCATCATTGTTCAACCAATAATGGTTCTAAAAATGCTTTGTGTACCTGCATGGTCTTAGACCTTCTATTAATGATTGTATCAACTTACAAACTCAGGTAGATAATTTTTTAAGCTCTTTTCATAGAGCCTTACTGACTGAATGTTAAATGTCTGTGTACTGATGTAGTTAAGTAACTTCCTTTTGAACTACCAGACTAGTTTAAAAAAAAAAAAGTCCTTTTATAGGTTTGTAGAGTACTTTTCAGACAATGTAGTAGTTTTTCCTTCAGAGGGAGAGATGTCTGTTCCTGGGTTTTGTTTTTAGGTGGTTTTGGTTTTGTTTTGTTTTGTTTTGTTTTTTTTCTAAAATGACTAAGAGGTTTTTTAACTAGTTTGTAAGGTTTGCTTAGTCACCTGAGTTGGTGGGGGTTTCTTACATCTGTGACTCTTGTTTGTACTGTGCATTACTTGTCATGCCCTGTGCACTTTGTGCACAGGTCCTTGGAGGAGCTGAGGGTGTTGAGCACATGCCTGAGATTTAACTCAAATAGAAATTGCAAGCCTGGAACAAATTGAAGCTCAGCCCTGTGAAACAAATGTCAAACATGCATTTTTTTTCTCTCCCATTCTCCTCCCCCCTTAATTGGCTGTAGATGTATGCCCCATCTTACAAAATTTTCACTACTGATTTATAGGTAGCATTGCCTTGGTGCAGGTTTGCATTGGGATCCAAGCTGATCTTGTCGTTCTTTGGATGTTGGGCATCTTGCGTTGATTAAGTTTTTTAGTTTCCTCTTCTGCTATTTCTTTTCTACTTTAGTGACTAATCATGCTGGTCTCCTAATAATAATAAAATATGTCAGGAGGACAGACAGTGCTCTGCTTTTAGTGAACTGCTCAGAGCTTTTGTATCTAATTGAAAATGAGACAGGCTGTGACAAGAATTGCCATGCTCCAAAAAGGGCATCACATTTCTACTTGGACAAAAAGTGATATAATTTTTACTTGTCAGATATTGAGTACTGCAGAGAAGAAAGCATGACAGGTTATGTGCGAACTTTTACGTAGAATAAGTGAACAAAACGTTAGAACCCTTGTGTTAATGGAGGCTTCTGAATGTATCTTTGTGGTCCATAGGGAAGGCTGAAGGATGTAGCAAGGAGACGATGTATCAGCTACTGGCAGCCTTAAAACAAAGTCAGTGTCTCTCTGGACTTTAAAATGTTCCTATGCAGTTTATTTTATTTTTGTTTAATCAAATAAATGTGAGGTTTTTTTCATGGCAACTCTGTGTGTGTGTGTGTTTCTGTACTACCCAGAAAGAGCCTTCTCTTCTATCAGGATGCAAAAAAGAAAAAAAAAGCCCCTCTTAGTTGTCTGAGCTGTTAGAAAAAGTCCTCATTGTCACGACTTTGAGGAGGAAAGAGTTGTGATACTGAACTCACTGCTTCAAACTCCATGCATTTTTCCTCAATATTTTGCCAGAAAGTTTCTGGCTTAACTTTTTCAGATCCGTTTCTAGGTTTCCATTCCTTCACCTTGGCAACTGAAAGAATGCTTCTTCTGCATGGCAGTGTAAAGCAAAGCCACCAGAACATTTAATAGGTGTCTCTGGCATCCTGCATGGCAGGCTGTCAACAAAGGTTGGGTGGGTGGAAAGCTGTTCTTTTCCCTCACTACCTTGGAAAGTGTTTAAAAAGAAATGGTGAGCATAGGAAGATGCTCTTGCAGGAAGGTTTGAGAATTAAAGCGGCTGACTGAATTCCCAGCATGGGTAGCAGTGGAGGTGGATTCCAGGCTCTGAAAGTGCTGGCTGCTTTAGCTTTTCAAAGCCAAGATGCCTTCTGGGCCTGTACAACTGTAGGGTTCTCAGCACCATGCTGTGCTCTATTCATCAAATTCCTTGACCAGGCCATTGCTTTCTTCCTGCTGCAGCAGCTGGTAATGTGTCAGCAGTACAGAGAGGGAGGGACAAGGCCCTGTGGAGGCAGGGACAAAGGCTGCCCAGGTGAGCTTGTCCGGCTTCCTGTTACATTCCCCTGGGGAATGGTATGATCCTCCCAAGAGACCCCCACAAGCTGTAACTATGTTAGCCTGACCCTTCCTTCCTTTCTGTATCCCATTGGCCCGGGGCCAAGAACCCACACCTACCGAACCCCAGACAAAACCCGCCTCCGCCACTGTTCTTCCTCTTTTTCCTCCTTCATCCCTGAGAATAAACATAAGGAAACTGAGCCTCTGTGAATCTCTCGCCTGGTTTCTGAAACATCTCCCCTCTGAAGCCCCCCAAGACTGGGCTGGCCTGACGAGTTGGGGGCGCCCAGGGGGGAGAGAGTTTCAGCTTCCTGTATTACTTAGTATTCCCTTGGCTCCTCTGTGCCCTCTTCCTGAAGACAACGGGAACCCAGAAGCTCACTGAACACCAGGAGATGGCTTAGGACACTGTTGAATGAGTGCTGTTCTTGCACCAGGGCCATGGGCAGAGCTAAAGGTTCTGACGAGAGAGAAGAGCAGTGGCCATGGCCGTGGTGCAGGAACAGTGCTGAGGTAGCGACAAGCCCTATGGTGTGTGGTGGGGAAAAAAAGGGAATGCACCCCCGTTCTCCTGCTGTGGGAATATGAGCCAGTGCATGGCTGCAGAGGAGATCCTGGAGGTAAGGGGAGGGTGGGGGGATAGGAACAGGTGCCCTTTCCCTGCGGATGTGGCCCAAAGCAAACTGACAAGCATTACTGAGTTTACTAACTTAGCCCACTGCTGAGCCTGGGCTGCTCGTGGGCCCCCTTTTTCTATCAAAGGACAGCTCACGGTTTTACTTGACCTTCACTTCTTTCCTACCAGCGACTGAAAGCAACTAAGGGAAGAGAGAAGGGACTGGAAGGAGAAGCCAGGCTCCTGCCTCCCTTGATGTGTTTTGATACTTATTTTTTCCTTTCTGTTAATAGTACACGATGGAAGCTGAAAGCCGTCATCACCACTCACCCATCCCTCTGTGCGCGGCAGTGCCGCGGGCACGGGGGAAGCGGNCCCCCTTTTTCTATCAAAGGACAGCTCACGGTTTTACTTGACCTTCACTTCTTTCCTACCAGCGACTGAAAGCAACTAAGGGAAGAGAGAAGGGACTGGAAGGAGAAGCCAGGCTCCTGCCTCCCTTGATGTGTTTTGATACTTATTTTTTCCTTTCTGTTAATAGTACACGATGGAAGCTGAAAGCCGTCATCACCACTCACCCATCCCTCTGTGCGCGGCAGTGCCGCGGGCACGGGGGAAGCGGCAGCGCTGCTGTGGGGGCTGAGCCGCCTCAGGGCACAGGAGCAGGCAGGGGCAGGGAGAGCTGGGGCCGAAGGCTGCGGCTCACGTGCAAAAGCGGCTGCGATAAGATGTGCCTTATCTGGAAACCACTGCACCCTTCACCGAGGCCGGGCACGGAGAGAGCATCTTTTGCATATGAATGCCCCGCATTCCTGGGTGGGGGGAGAGGGGCGGGGAAGGGCGGGGAAGAATCTTCTCAATTCAGGGGCCGGGACCACACAGGGAGCATCTGGAACCTTTTTGTATTTAATCAGTCAATCTACTTTGACGTAAAGGATGTATGAGCTCCCTTTCTTCCTTCTTTCAGAAACGTGATGGCTACCTACTTTTTCCTGATACTTTTTTTATTCCTAGTCTTTCTAAACTGTTTGCCCCTACCTGAGGCCAAGGGTGCATTGCACCTCCTGCAGTGATAGAAAAGTTCCTGGAAAAGGCAGCTACGGGGCTGTTATTCGGAAAGGATAGAAAAGCAGCGCAGGCAGTTTATCTGACACGAGGGAGAGCAGCAGGTCCCAAGCTCGCTGCTGTACTGCTTCCTGCTGGAGACACGCCTGTGCCCACTGCACTACTTGCACGTTGTTTCTGTCGGCTGGTTTCTGCGAGGTGGTGTGTACAGCCCCAGGGCCGTCCTGCTGCCTGCCTCACACTCACGTCACCGAGAGCAGAAGCTGCAGGCCCCGCATCCCAGTGCTACTTGGAAAAGTGACCTTCTTGGTGCTGGCTGGAGGCGAAGGACAATGCCAGCAGCACAGGGAGATAAGGTGGTAGCTCAGCTCTGCCCTGGAGATTATCAGGATAGCTGAAATGGCACCAAACAGCCCTGGAGGGACTGTGAGGAGAAGTGCTGGGCTCCTTGCTGGGCTCCAATTATCTTATACCTGCATTAAGTCCCAAGCTAGGATGGCTCCACACCTGTGCTCCTAATAAGTAACCAGAGGGTCCTTGATTATGCTGCCATCTTCATTTGAATAAAAGGCAGAAATTTTTTTTTAAAGAAAGAGGTATTCCTCAGCAGTGGAAACTAGATTAAAAAGCTACCAAAACCCAACAAAAAAAAAAGGCAAAAAAATACCACCAAAAACCCCACACCCAACAAAAACACAATGAAGGAACAAACAAAAATTGACCAAAAAAACCCCAAAAAACCCCGGGCAAACACAAAAAACCTGCACAACAAACCACAAAAAAAACCCCAAACAAAACCCAACCTTTTCCTTATAGCCACGCACACGCTTCCACTGTACCTGCACCACTACACATTTCTGTTGGGCAAAGGAAAACCAGAGAGAGGGATTAAAAACCCCAGACCAAAACAAAAAAAAAAACCCAACAGAAACAGGTTCCCTCTTTGAGGAAGAGCATGGCTCCTATGTGTCAAAACAGCAGCCAGTACAACAGCTCAACTGCTATTTCAGCAGGACTTTAGTTCAGGTAAATGGTTCTTTCCACTCACTGCCCTCCCCTCTATTCTCTTCAAAAAAAGAGCTGAATTACACATTTGGATAACAATTGTTTTTGGTAAATAATCTCCCACTCCCATTCAAAGCAGATACCAACCTTCCATCATTCATGAAATAACCTTTACAAGCAAGTCTTTTGGTTTACATCTTTTATTAAAAATTTACATAAACAAACACACTCCAGCAGTTGGGGTATTCAGGTGTCCTAGGTTAAAAAAATATACAAAATCCCAAGCCCTCATGATCAGGGCAGCAGCAGGTTAAAGCACAACCTCACTTCCTTTGAACAGTGGTGAAAGCTGGCATCTGAATGGGCTGGATTGAGTGGACTGGCTGGAAAACAGGCTTTTTCCGCATGTCAGAGAGTGTTTTCACAGAAGGGAGCAGCTGGTTCCTCTTGATGATCTGCAGTGCCAGCTGCGTGTTACCTACAAGACAAGTTTCAATTAAAAAACCCAAAATACCATTTTATGACACATGTTCAGGGACAGAGCTGATGGGCCAGCCCTGGGCCCAGGCCAGGTACACTAGCAGCCCTTCCTCTCCAGTGAAATGCTGGCACAGACAGGAAAAGCAGTAGACAACAGTAAATTTGCAAAAAAATCGTTTTGATTGAGTCCACCTCTTAGCTGAAGACATGAGGCCTTTACCTCAGAGCTGGAAGATGCCAAAGCACCTTCTAATTTCCCAAAGGGCACCTCTTCTCTCTCCCTGCTGCACAGTGAGACTCTAGATCTCACACAAAATGCCCTCACACTGTGACACTGCAGACAGTAATGTGAATGCCAAGGAGATAAAACATGTTTTTAAAAGAAGAAATCTGATTTTCAACTGTATGTATGGCCCATCAAATAACCACCAATATAAATGGAAAACATACTCTTCATTAAAAAATAAACTTGTAAAATTACAAGAGAAAAGACACTGAGTTCTGAGGACAGTATTTCTCCCTCATACTTTTCTTTCACTAAAGTTTTAGTTTCAGAAGAGATGCACCATTTTGTTGTCATTTATAGAACAAAAAAATTAAGCCTCTTTAGCCTCTTTCAGTTATATACTTAAAAGGGGGTGAGGTATGTAAATCCCACTTTCTACTCTCTTCTGCTCTACACAGCTTTGTTGCAGAAATAAAGGTTTCCAAAAATTCCAATGCAGAGACATCTTCATAAGAAAAGCTTTGCAGAAGTCTCAATTCCAAACACAAATGCTCAAGTCCTCTGCCTCCCTGCAATGCAACATCACTGAAGGGGAACAGGCACACAAAACATTTCATAACACTTGGATATTAAGTGCCCCCCAAGGGGCACAGGTCTGCAACCATGACAGCTTCAACCAGCAGCTGCATGAGTCTGCTCACACTGCAGAATTCCAGTGCAACTTTTCCAGTTTCCCATTATGTAGAGCTTTTCCCTCATACAAATGCAGTGAACCTTCAAAAGGAAGCATTTTGGAAGAGAGAGTTATCACTGTTACAAGCTTTGCTGCCATACTTGCCACACAGGCCTTGACAAGGCTTCTTTGGGAAATTTGGATTGTGGTTGCCTTTTAATGGAGAAAGCTTTTCAAACCCTCTTTATACTACAAACCTCACCAAGAGTTTTACTGAGCCTGAGACCACTGACTTCTGCACCAAGTATAGAAAACTTCAGCTTAGGAAATGAATGTTTAGGAAGTCTGGAGTGTGTAAGAACAGGATGGCAATTAACTATGGAAGTGAAGGTGCACATACATGGATCCACAGCAGTGTAAAATGGAGGCTGGGCCTAAAGGGTATCATTCAAAATACTAGCACAACTCTATATGGAGTAGGAATAATGACTACTGCCCTCCTCCTTTTGTATCCCAAATTTAGGTTGGCCGAACATTTCCCAACTTACCATTCTGTAATTCAAGATACACAGCCAGCAGGATGGCCTCTGGAGGGATCTCTTTGGGGTGGATCAGCGAAGCAGCCTTATTGAAAAAGAAGAGGGTGGGGAGAAAAAGTGCTTAAAAGAAAGATCCATCACAAAGAAAGTGCCCCGTGACAAGATAGTTTTGTTACCTAAGGTGGTGGTAGCAAAGTAACAATTCATTAACCAAGATCAGATTTTTTCAAACTCATACACTCCATCAGGTTCAAGCATGCAAGATTATCTACATAGCAAGATTGTTTCACACTAATTAGCAGGACCATCTGCTGTGTGCTTATGTTCATATGGATCTGTAATTCCTGGGCCAGCCTAGTGTGGTTTCCTGGTGAGGTGACAGGTGAAGAAGGTAACCTCCACTGCTCCAAAGTTCAGCATCAAAGTTAACAATGATCATTCATTATCTTTCCATATACAACCATTTTGCAGCTATGAAGTCAGTGAATTTATTGTGATGCAGAGCCCCACCATATTTTACATGCATGGGTGGCCTTGCACTCCTTTGGGTTTTACACAGGTGTTACAGAGCCCCAGCACAAACACCTGCCCCGTCATAAGAAGCCTCAGGAGGAAAAAGAACCAGACAACTGCCCTAAGTAGCTGAGAGCTTCAAGGATTTGAATCTGTTCACATACACAACTACTGTGAAGTAATTTGGAAGCTGCTGTTGCAGTTTGTAGCTCAACAATGCATCCAAGTAGTCTTCCTGACAGACAGGAATGGCTGCAAAAAGAGAACATCATGACTGAAAGAGATGGGTCCCAGCCATGAGAAAGACCAAGTGACGTGACACGGGTTAAGCAGAGACAGCATTCCAAAAGCAGTACTTGAGAATTCTTGGGACAAGAGGTAGACAAGAAACATACCTCCAGCAGAACTGCAGTTTGTTCTCACAGCCCTAAAGATAATAGTTCTGATGGTGAGTTATTAAATGACTAGGGAGAAAGCCTTCTCTGAAATGTAACAATTACTACTACACCATTAAAAAGACCACCAAAAAACCCCAAACAAACCAGCAAACTTAGAAAATGTGAAAAGGCTTCCTAGTCATCTTCTATTGTTCTGATATGACCTAAGGAAAAGAAAATGCTGCCAAATAGTGGTACTGAACTTTTTATGCAAAAAAGAAATTTGGAATTCTTCATTTTGTTTCTAATAGAGACTGTTTCATAAAGACAGAAGAAAACCACCATCTCAGCAGAGTCTGCAAATAAACCTGGGCTGTGAAATCACCAGAATTTGCTGTGATCTAAATGGCACTTTTAAGGAAGTACATTTGTCCCTAAAGGTGCCTTGAGATTTGTTTTTCATACCTGATGAAGACACTTTCGAGCTTTGTCATATTCACTCCTCAAGCAGTAAGCACTTCCAAGGTTAAATAACATCATTGTTCGTGCAGACGTGACTGAACTGGGGTAACACTGTGGTGTCTGCTTGCCAGCTGCAATAAAAAAAAAAATTTCCTTTTTTTCTTGCACTTTTATTCCAGCTGGCCAAGTAAGTTCTTGTACTCTGCTGAATACAGTAGCTGGTACTTACAAGACTCCATTGCTTCATTCTCTCCTTTGTCAGACCCTGCAAAGAAAAAAAAAAGAACAAAACAAAACAACCCCCATCATATTCTGTGGCCTTTTTTAAAGGTTATTACAAAAATAATACAAAGATACAAATTTTTTGCTTTTTTCACAGTCTGACATTAAAGAGGGAAAACAGATCAGTTTGCTCAAGAGTTTGTCATTCAAGACTTCCTATCTTCAGTGCTGTGCTTTTAGATTTGCAGATGAGTACAGGGAAGTTAAACTGCAGACACTTCACTGGAATCAGAGCTCTGTAGACTTCACTATACAGATGAGTTCTGAAGTACTTTTCCCTTTCAGAATACACACTCCCAACAAGAAGACTCAGATACAGATTAACTAAGTTCTCCCCATTCATATATTTCACTAAAGTAGACTCCAGTGGTACATCAAAGCCTGGTTTAAAGACCAAAAAGCTGGAAGAGATGGTATGAAACCCAATCTCAACCACAACAGCACATTTAACGAAAGCAGCTTTCAAAAGTCCCCTTCAAACAAGTCAGAATACTACAGTACACAGTCCTATGGATGCTACAGAATTAACCACCTCATAGGATTGACAAACAGGGAAAAGACGCACCAAACACAAAGTAGGAACTGAAGCCAGGAAAATAAAAACACAACAAACCCACAAACAACACTCTCCCCCACCCTGCAATAACCTACAGGTCTTAAAACAAAATGTCTTCATCATCATAATATTTGTGTCTAGAAAGTTACAGCAGGAAGGCAGCTGAAAGCATAACCAGTTACAATGAAGTGTGGGTGCATTAACCTTGATCCTGCTCATTTGAAGAGATCCCAAGGGAAACATCAGTGACATTCTCGGGGTTCAAGTGAGTGATGGCATCAGATATTCTGTCTAGAGAGATGAGAGCTTCTGCTGCATACAAATGCCCCAGAAACCTACAACAGCAAAGGGTTAGGGTACAAATGTCAGCACAGCAATCCCCACAGTTTGCTATGTGAGACAAACAATGCAGTTTTTCATGTGAGCACATAGGAACTATTACTGGGAACACTTGCATGGAAGTTAACTTGCTCATAAGGTATTGCCATAATACCCAGTGCTACCATTTACTGCTTTTAGGCACCAAAGTTATAAAAAAAATCTGCACCTGAATAATGACAATTCACCCATGCACAGGAATTACCATTCCACAGAGAAAGTACCTTGGTGTGGCTTTTTTCAGAGAATTAAGAAAAGCCACCCCAGAATATAGATATATTTACAATTTAAAGTGTTACATGACTTTACATTCAATAAAAATAAAGCACCTATTTTCCTGGGACCAAGATACATACCTCTTTGTCTCTGCAAAACCTGTCATTTAGCATTTTCTTCATTACATAATGGTAACACAAAATTATGTGTTACCTTGCAAACTCCTCAAAGATCTTGCTAATACAATGACTGTGCAAAAGCATGAGCTCCTGCAGTAGTGTCAGGAACAGGAGCCAAAGAATTGGCATGGACCAGTTTAGAGCATGGTGCCAGCATATAAAAATAAGCACAAGTTACCTTGCTTTCCACAAGTACATACCAGTTCTGAAAACTATTACTACTGTAAAAACACCTCTGCTATATTTTACCCTGTGCATTAAATGCACAAAGTCAGAAAGATGGGGCTAAAGTTGCCTTTTTTGAATTTGCAGAGATGTATGAGAACTGGTGGGTAGAAAAAGAATGCACTTTGAATATCCTTCAAAAAAATGCAGTGCCAAATGAGAGGTGAACAAGAGAAACTGAAGAATGGAACCTATATAAGCAGCAGTAGCAGGTGAAGTGACAGTCCTGCACACCTAGGATCTGGTACCCTGAGTGACAGATCAAACCTTCCCCTCTGAGGCTGTAGTTTCCTAAGTTACCTTTCAGCAGTGTGGGTTTGGGCTGATGTTGGCTACCCACAGCTGCACATCCCTGCCCCTTGCGCTGGGCTAATACGAGCACGTGCAACCCCACAGTGAATCACAGCAGAGACCCAATGGTCCTGCTGCTGCATGGGACCCAGAGCTGGAGAAACAGCATCAAAAGCAGCAATAGATTCCAAATTACATGGAATTCATGCACAAAGGAGGGAATTCATGTTCCTGTGTGTCAATGGACACTTACTCAGGGCTTCAACAAGAACAGGAGCAGGCCAAGCAATTGTTTGCATCAGATACAGAATTGGTGAGCAACTACAGACATTGGAAGCTTCAACTCAGAACTCTCCAGCAAAAAACAGAGCTAAGAAGAAATGACCCCATGAGACTTACTTAAGCGACCCTGACAGCTTTGGTTGCTGTAGAAGTTTATCTGCATGATTCAATGCCATAAGGTTATCTCCCAAAGCCAGAGCCACATAAGCACTACATGCAAGGATCGAGCACCTGGAAGGAAACAGACAAAAAAAAAATGGGGAGGGGGAGAAAGCCATTATGTCAAATGGAGAATTCTGTGATTCCAAATACACTTGTTAAATTTTCTTTCTTGTTTAGTGCTAAAGAAATAAATCAAACTTTCAATAATGACTTCCCATCTAACTATGAAGTAAAAGGGTTAGTGTTCATTATTTATGGGCTCAATTGTTCTACCAATATAAACCAAGGATCACCATGGTATGCTCAGTAAGATTTTGCAGTTTTCGTCATAAATAACAGACTAAAAAAAGATGGACTTCACCACGTGTCATTTTTCTCATGGACAGTTTCCCTTTCTCACACTCTTGTTAATTGGTCTTGCCTTGGACTCTCATTTGTATTCCTCGGCCCTCACCTTCTGTTGTAGAGAAGAGTAGCAGATTTCTAGATTTCTGTAAGACACAATCTACAGGCACACAGTAGCTATCAATTAAGCCGTAACGTATTTCACTCATCTATTGTACGATGTCTGCACACAGGGAGACAAACACCGGAGAATTTGGCATTTCCAGTTTTGTGTTCAATTGAGAGCTGTAACCCAGTGCCAAGACTCTGACTGATCCATGGCATTTTATTGCCATCACAGACTTGCTTATCTTTCCAAAACCAGAAAATCTCTGGCAGTTCATCTAATGAAATCTGATTTACTCACATTTTCCATCTTCAAACAATAACCCCACGTCAGGATGCCATCATTAGGCCAAGCTTCACACTTTGTAATAGCTCCCCCCTGTCACCAAACACCGTTCTTGGGGATATTTTCCACTTGGTAAAACATCATTCAGTGCAGGCTGCCTTGTCCTCAGGGCACAAGCCTCTGCCCATGACGCCCTGCTGTGAGCAGGACTCTGTTCTTCTCCAGAGAGGACAAGTGGATGCTCTGAGTGGGGTCTCACATTGGGAGCAACGGGAGGAGAGCCGTCGGCTCTCCCGCTGGTAGGCGGGCTATTATTGCGCCAACCTTCTGGCAACTGTCAAGCCCACTTTTGGTCCAGCAGTAAGTCATGTAATTCATGGCAGGACCTGGGGTGCCTTTATTCCCCTTTCCCAGGAGGCATACTCCTTAATTATGCACAAGCAGGCTAAGAAACTTCTCCAGTGTTTTCCCCTACCCCCCACTTCCTCTCCACCGTGCCCAGATGTCACATCAAATCTGAACACATACAAAAGCTTGAGAGAGGGAGAGGAAAGCTTCCCCAGCTCAAGTCCCAAACCTAAAATATTTCTGAAAGGTTGTGACTAGGGAGGGGGATGGAATGGGGAAACAAATCTCTGTAATAACAGCCTGCTTCTAACTAACCTTTTTTTGTCTCCGCCTCAAGGAAATACAGCTTTTAAATCAGCAGAGATGCTGAGTGTCAACCAGCAAAATACCCTTAGACACAAGTCAGGGCCTGCAGAGTTGGTTGCTACTTTCCTTTACAGCAACGTGTCTTACATTTCCCACAACTTTTTAAAAGTCCATTTTTATTTCTGCAAGTGTAAATTCAAACACAAGACACGCTCCAATCACTCAATAGGCTGAAACCTACTCCTTTGCTCTAAGGACTAGTCACTGTTTGGGCCACGTAAAGAGCTGGCAAAAGCCTTCAGCAACAGCCATCTAAAGAGGAAAACATTTGGGTTTCCTCCCCTGCAGTTGTGTTCTCGCACTTGGATCCACTGTTGAGTTGGCTGACCCAAATGCTCAGGAGAGCTGACAGCCAACCGGAGCAGAAGAATTGCACCACAAGGGAAAAGACAAACTAGTTTTTCACCCCGGTCAGGATTCTGACAAAACTCCACAGGTCGCCTTTGAGCACGGCAGACTTCCAGCATCACCGAGCCTCCGCATGCCCTAAATAAAACTGCCTTTGCACTAGGAAAAAGAAAAATGTTTTTTTAAACTGCCAGATTATGTCAAACAGCCTCTTGTGTAGGTCTAGGCAACAAGATTTGTCAGCCCACACAGACTGCAAGTTTATGGAACCCAAACTCCACATCTGACTTGCCTTATTTCTCAGGGAAATGGCAATCCAGAGCAAATCCAGTTCTTCAAAACTTAGTATGAAGGCACCAAAAATGACACTTCTAAACCATTAGCAGAATATCACTAATACAAAATAATTTCAAATAGCTAAGCCAAACAATGGCTACAAACTACCTACTTTTTATGTTTCAACACAGGCAAACAATACAAAATATTAAGAAATACAGAATGCAGACTCTGCTTACTCCAAAGGGTAATTCAGCACCAGCAAAGGGGAGATGGGCAAGAACTACACAGTGGCTAACAGTGAGGAAGAAGAGAGTGAAACAGCTGTGGGTGATAATCATTGTAAGTTTCTAGTATTGTGACAGGGACAAACAGACCACTGCAACCTTTAAATGGATAACTGAGGCAAAACTGGGTGTGGAGAGAATGAACAATCAAATTATTCCTTTATCTCTTATCTGCTTTGAGGGGGAAAATTAAGGTTCTCACAAAAAGACCTTCAATCTAGGGAGACAGACTACAAGGAGGTCTGTTGCTGTCCATCTCAACTTTTACAATAAAATCCACAAAAATTTCCAAATGTAGCACCGTGGTTTACCAGAACTTCTTTACTCTTGATGCATCCTAACAGTGTTAGGTTGTTGTGGTGTGTGGAACATAACACAGCCTAAGAGCAGAACAGGGGAACTGGCTTGTCCAAGGATGAGAAGCAGCGTGGAGAAATGTTTAGAAGAAACTCAGAAGAAAAATCTGGAGTTTCTACTTCCAGTGTATAAATTCTTAGCAATGATTGGTCTCCTCAGACTTCTGCTTTTTGCTTTTAAAACCTTGCAATTAAATTACTGCCTATTATGAGAATAGTCCACTTAACCAATTTGTGCACAAGCACCAAGCAACACATAGGACACGTAAACCTTTTCTAGATGATATTTTTACCTTTTAAAAACTGTTCGGGGGCAAAGGTAAGTCAGGCATTTTTAACTCTTACAAGGATGCGCAACTGTATAAAACCATGCAAAAAAAGCATTCACAGTCCCTTTTCAGTTCTAGAAGCAATAGAGGTTTTTCAATCCAGTGACTCAGCAGGAAAAAACTGAACAGACACCTATTCCTTAGGATAATCCTTGACAACATCCAGATTTTCTTTTTCATAGTTTTCCCCGACTCAACAAGAATTTCCATTTTCTCACTTAGCTCCTCAGAGAGCAAGGCTACAGGAACACACAATTTACAATATAAATATACAAGACTACTATTTGAGTGTAACTTATTTTGCTTTTCACAACTCTCTTCAGAGGCTTAGAAACTGTTTCAGCAGAATCGCTTTCTAGGAATGTGTAGTCCTCTAGATTAAACCAAAGCAAGTAGTGAGAGAGGGGAAAAAAAAAAAATCAATGCTTTTCCTTTCCTTGTATGAAGTTCTTTACCAGAAGTAGCTCACTGCTTGCTGAACTGCTAAGTTTTTCCTGACGTGTTGTCAGATTTCATCAGTAGATAACAACAGCTGATTGTGAAAGAAAAGACCACGTATTGAAAAAAAAATCACAAAGTGACACCACACAATTTTGACATGTGGCAGCCACATTTTCAACAGTCAGGAGGAGAAGAAACCCACAAAACCCACAAACAATCCACGTCACTGTTTTTAATCCAGCGCGTTCTGTTTGGAGTAGCGTACTCTTGTACCACTTCAGAATAAACAATTGACGTTGCCTCACAGATTCCTCCTGAAGTGCTTTTAAATGAGTACAAGAAGATTTGCTACACATAGTGGAGCAAAGGAAAGGTTAAGCTGGTCATTATAAAACATAGGTTACCTGGGGTTAGGCTGAAACAGAGTGTTTACCTAAGAGTTCAAGTGGGAAATTACTGTATGCTTTGTCCGTAATGGAAACTTAAAACAGATTTCTGTTTTCTAAACAGGTGCAAGCTTTATAGTAAGAGATTTTCAACAGGCTGGAAGCCACCCGAAATAATTAAAATTGCCAGTAAATGGTAATCTTGTTGGGGAAGAGTAAAAAGGCTCCAGATAACCTGATACTTATTTACACACACACACACACGAGTTATTCTGTCTGGAGAACACTCAGACTCCTGAACAAGTAGTTTAAGGATCTTTGAGAACACATAAGAAATCTACAGTGAAATTTTACCTATGTTCTTCCATTGTGAGGAAGTCAAATGTCTGGACAGAAGCATTTTTGTTTTCTATTTTATGCAAACTATGGATTTATTCCTGCTGAAAGGAACAGCATTCTCATTGGTAAAAGCAGCTATACTGCTTTCCATGATTTTTCTTCCCATCCAACAAGCATATAATGTGGGGACTGAATTCCAAACTAGCCTTATCATGGCTTTAAAGGGAAAAGGCACATACAGTAACTTCCATCCCCTTCCACCAATGCCAACAGCCACTGTCAGGTTTCTAGCTTTGTTCTTATGGGACTTGATATTTTCAGCTTTGCCCAATATATAATGCCAAACTTATAACAGTGGGATCAAACAGACCGATCTACCTAAACTGAAATTCTAGATGATCTCTATTTGTTCAGATTCAAAGCTCAGAAGAAAGGAAGCACACACATTTGAAAAAAAGATTACCAGCTACAATTCAACATCCCAAGTGCCTACAAAAGAACCCTAGGAATCACAATTAAGGAAGAGTCTTAATTAGTTATGAACATTTTATATTATTTACTTGCCTTAAATTCTCTAATTCCTGTTTCTTCAAAGGTGAAGAAGGAGGAGCTGCAATGAATTTATCCCCTTCATGACTTTTATTGCTAGAATAAAAACAGTTTATTATTATAATACGTAACTTTAAAATTCTCAGTGTACTTATTCACTCCATTTAAAAAAACATTAAAAATTCTGCAGCCTAAAATAGAGGGAACTGAAGTTATTCAGAGATTGAGGCACATGCTCTTATCCTAACCATTCTATTTGAGAAGGAAGAAGTGGGACACTTGCTGGAAAGGATTTGACTGACAGACCAAACAACCCACACCATTCTTCACAGCCTTGAGCTATTTTTGAAGTTCAGTGTAGGATAAGCATTTTTAACTGGAGGGACACAGAATTTGCTGCATTTGTAGCTTCTCTTCTTTTAGCCTGTAAGAAAAGCAGTAAACTAGTTTTTTTCTCTAGACATCTTAAAAACTAGTTACATAAATATTTTAAAAAGATAACCCACAAAATGCTAGAGCTTCCTTTAGACTTCTAGCTACCCTTTATTACAAAATGTTTTTTTTTTTTCCTTTCTTTTTTTCCCCCCAAATAAAATTCTACTTTCTTCAAATTACACCTTGGTTTTTGGGGGGGAAGGATTTGGGGAGTATTAATTCTATTTAAGAAGTATGAAACTTCACCCTCCAATAAGCTGAAAAAACCTCCTTCTGGAATGAGAATTGAAGAGACAGCTAATGGCTGTATCTTGGCATAGAGAGACACCAAGGTCTAAAAAAAGATTTAAAAGAAAATTTAGAATTGAAACTGAGTCTGTCCACTTAATGAGAGCTTTTTAATTTATGAGTTTCATATCTGTCTATTACAAATAGGTAAGATAACTTCAACATTCAAAACATAGAGCAAAAAACTCCAGGGAAATCCATACTCAATACTGCTGTAAAGTATATACTTCATGCCTTTACCAAAAATTAGATGAAAAAAATATCCTTAGCCACAAAAAGTATTTGCTGTTTTCCTGTGAATAAGAGAAGAATCTGCCTTAAGAGCCAGCTTGCTCAATTAGTGGGATTTGCTTTAAAACCATCCTGTTCAATTAGTGTGATTTTCTTCAAATGCCTTGTATGTTTTACTGTTCTCTCACAGAGGTTCCCTTGTCAGAAGGAACAAATCCTTAGAGAACCCTTCAGAATGTGACACACAAATTCAAGAACAGTCTCCTTTGTTGTGGATATTTTGAAATTGGCAGTGACTACTGGGAGATATGAGGGAGTCCTTTCTTTAGCTTTTCTTCAGCTGAAGAAGCATCTGGTTTTGAAAGCAGAAGGTAGCAAAGGATCTTCCCATACAGGGCATGTTTTCCTTTCCTTATTCCTACAAAAATAAACAAAAACCACCCCAACACAAAATAAAAAAGCAGGTCTTATCTGAGTAAGGGCCACCATTCTGTTTTCATCACTGCCCCATAGTGAGCCCCAAAAGCTTAAAACTGAAGTCCCAATTAAACCAGAGAAGCTTCATCTCAATGGGCTGCATATATACTTGCCAGAGGAGTTAGATCACAACCTCCAACCTCAGTAAAGAAAAAAGGAAAAGAAACCCAATAACAAACAACTAAACAAAAAAACCTACAAGTACCCCCTCCCCCCTCCAACCTTTATAAATCATTTGGTCACTTGACAAGATAGATTGTAATTGGAAAAACAGGATTATAGAGAAAAGTTTTCAAATATTGTTGCAACAGTAACAGCCACTAACCCCCAGCCACAGTCCATCTGCAGGCAACCCCAGATTTTATGAGGATGCACCTTGTGCCTACACAACACGGTATCTGTACAGTAAATCCTGCCTTGTGACAAATGGATCTTATCATCTTAGCATTTATCTGTACACACGTCTGCCAAAACCAGTGTGTTTTTTCATTACTCTCTAAGTACTTCCAGTTCTACCACAGACACTTTTTCCAGATGAGTTATTGTAACATTTCCCCTCAAAATGGTCTTTAATGAAAGTGCAGACTATGATCAAAAGTTACTCTTCAAAAGGAAGTCCAGAATGTATGACTTGATGCAATAAATTAAACCACCTTCCTTTACCATGCACTGTCTGCAAATTACTTTTTCTGAAACTTTAATGACAAAAAAAGTTTTACTTAAACTCTTTTCTGCAAAATATGATTTATTAAGCAATAGCTCCATGCTGGTTTCCTACTTTACTTTTTAAATCTAGTTTCCCATTTTAAAGCAAACACAACAAAGCATACTAGTGCTGATGAACGTCAAATCTGATCATGGGGAAATGTTTACAACTGAGTTGCCAGACATTCATATATATATATTGAATCAAGTACACAGTGCACGTGCGCACACACACAAAATCACTGTAACATGTGAAACTTCACTTACAATTAGAGAAATACCAATATGCACAGCAGGAGGGTGTGGGAAAACATAACATTTGCAGCACAGAAAAAAAGATGTCCAAGG
>WEIT01027417.1:0-17654 GCA_013389985.1 Dryoscopus gambensis
AAGGAAGATTTCTTTGCTTATACCTGCAGGTTATTTTACAGTTAATAAGAAAAAGGAAGGAAGCCATTTTCTAAGTAAGTTGAAATAGGACAGATCTCCTTCCACACTTCCTCTTATGTGACTACCTTGACTGCTCCATCCAGATATTTTATTGTAAGAAACCCTTGCCTCTACAGACTCTGCATTTGGAGCCAAGCTATCTATGACTGGAAGTACAGGGACACAGAAAAAACCCTAGTTAAGAATTCTTCCATACAAATGCCATGGTATGGACTAGGAGGGGATGAGAGTGTAAAGTATGTTGAGATTCCTTTCCACTAATAAAGGAACAACTGACTTCTACTAGAAGTAATTTCTGATCTTCCCTACTTTTCATTTGAAGAGCTTTAAGTGAATCTAGTGGAACATATACTAGTGGTTACATACACAGAATAAATACATGCATACATAGAATAAAGACACTGCAATTGGCTCAATCAATTTTTGAGCTTACTGAACTTTATAACTAATGTATGCAAAACTTACATCATCTACACATATACAGTTCCCCAGGGACACTTTGGAAGAACAGTACTACCTGATTTAAATGAAAGAAGCCAGAAGTTTGATATAGTAAATCAATTTCACTTCCAATGAACTTGAGATGCTTACAGGACATGTTAGATCTGTATAACAACAACAAAGTCTCAGACCTAAATAAAGTGGTATCATAGCGACAAAATGAAAAAAGCATCTTCGATAGAAAAACATAAAATTAATAATGCAATGCATTGCAAGCATTATAGACAGGAATGCATTTGACCTTTTTTCCAGCAAATCAAAGCTTACAGCGCAGTCTACCAAGCATCAACACTAAGGATTTTTGGCATAAAGTTTCCCAGTGAGTACCTAACAAGGTTGTTTGGATTATAATTCAAAAATAAAACAAATACTGTTAAATTTCACTTTTTTTAGTAAGTTTTATGTCCTAGAAACAGCTCAGACTTGACAGCATGCTCAGCTTTTCAAGTGATTTATCTCCAGCAGGAAAGAGGAAGACAGTAGGCTACAAGAGATGAGATCCTATCTCTCTTTTTAAAAATGCCTTTATGATATCATATCACCTGTTCATCTGTTTAGTCAGTTCTATAAAGATAATTTTTAAGCTTAATTTCAATTTATTCTTGAAGCTTTCCTCTTCCAATGCTGCAGGATACCTGGACAAACTGAAATGCAGTAGCTGAAGATGGCGCTAAACCCTAAATAACAGGGGAGCAGTTAGTTCCCAACTGGAAAGAAAAGAGGAATGGTTTGCTTCCAATATTTAAAAAGCACTATTTGAATGGGGGCAGCATACAAAATGTTTATTAGTTGTTCTGGTGTTTATAGACTAAGCCCTATTTAGTGTCATTTTTGCTTATTTTTTTCAATGTCTCTTGGTACTCACACAGCACAACACTAAATTGTCAACATTACAGAAAAACAGCATCAGCTTAAGAAAATATCTTCACTGAAACTGTATAAAGTGTTTGGCTCTTTAAAGCACAAAAACTCATTACATTTTATAGGATTCCACACTGTTCTAGCTGCAGTTTTATGAACTATACTCATATACTTAATACCCTACTTTTCTTCCCAATTTAAGAAAAATCCAAAGCAACATACCTAAAAAATATCATACTGCAAACTTTGACAGGGATGTATAGACTCTTTCTGGAACAAATATATTATGGGGCCTGAATGATGTTTCTAGTCTGAAACTGTATTCGTAGTCAACGTTTGAATGTGCTAATGTTTGAACTTATACCTACAACCACCTAAGACACAAGGTGGAAGTATAGAAATTTTTGTATCATACTCCACTGCAATGTTTCAATTTTTAAAAAATAAAATAAATTGGGTTGCTAATTATATGAAAATAAACAAGAAAGCCAATGCATCAGCAGTTCTACTGCTTTTGATGAAAAAATGCGTCTCAGTCTTCAACAAGAAGAGATGTAGCCTTCTTACAAAGGAGGAATAGCTTAATTTGATAATTACAAGTCTGGAGGCCTAAAAACAATTTTTAAAAAGATTTTATTTAATTTTTTTTAACAAATTGCAACATATAGTGGATTTATAAGGGTGTAAAGACCCTACTTAATGTCATGCTCTGCACCAGTATGGACAGGAAATGGAGAATATAACTTACAAAGCTACCATTATCACTAAGGTTGATAAAAGAACAATTCATCTTTTATCAGGACATTTAAAAAATTGTTTTCACATTAATTTTAGTAAGCACAGCATATATAATCGGGTGTACTTTACCTTTTTATCCCCCTGTTTTCGCCTCCGTAGCCCTGGTCTGTAGTCATCCCCAAAGCGCAGAAAGTAATAATAAGAAACTAGGCGTTCTATAGGATCTCTTATGACATTTATGTAAATTGGCTTCTTTTTAACACCAAATCTAAAGTAAAAGAGGAAAAAACATCTTTCAAAGGACAAAGCAAAGCTTCTCATCTAATACGTAAAAGCCTGTCTTTATTGCTGCAACTGAAATCTATACACAGAATACATGAGACTGAGAGGAAGTTTAGTGATCACTTCATCCTCATATCCAGGGTATCACGTGGATGTGAAAGTAAGCTCAGTTTCAGTTTGCCTAGGATTATAATTTTAGGGGTTTATTATTAAAGAAACAAACAAACCAGACATATTATCATACATATAGATACTAAAAATGTTTACACAACCATCCTTACTCTAGAAATGCCTTGAATAGGTTTAGCAGCCTTAAGTACAAGGAAGTTTGATTTTGAGTTTTTGCCCTTGTGAACAGAGCTTTGCAATGCTGTGAGTAGTTTTCCTGGCAGATGTCCAGTTGTCAGAGATATTAACTGTAACAGCAGGAAGACAGAGCTCAGAGCCCATCCATTGCCTGGGTTGAATGCAGATGGCTACGCTTATTAAATATAAGTCTAAGATAGTATCTGTAACCATATTAACTTCTCTATCTAAAGATACTAAATGTTTCCTTAGACATTTACCCTAAGCAAATTTTGATGTACTGCCGTACAGACAGAAGCCTGATGAAATGAGGTGGCAAGCTCATGCGACATATGAGAAAGATTTAAACCACCAAACTATTTTGTGCAAATGCTACCTTTCAGTGATCTACATTCAACTCAGCTTTTACAGTACATTTCTCAGTTTTATTTTCTCTTCCATTTGAGACATCCTGTGGCAAATAATTATGGTATCCAAATATTAAAGAGTTTATATCACAGTGGAAATTGCAAGTATGTCAAGTGCCCTGACGTAAAGCTAAAAGCTGGGAAAAAAGTTCTCTTCTGTTCCCATGCAAACTGGGAAAGCCTTCTGCATCGACAGAGGGCCATTCATGCCTCCTAGCTTGGCTAAAACAGAGCACTCATAGTTTTAAGATGCAGTACCATTATTGTTAAAGGGGTAAATTTTACTACCAGATACTGTACATATGAGGAATCTTAAGCTGAAAAGCTGAAGAACAGTAACATAGCATAAGCAGCAGAAAGGAGGAAGTTAGAAAAAAACAAATAACAGGCATTACTTTTGCCAAAGACCAGCACTACAGACAGAGAAATTGTTAAAGGCTACAGAAAGAGCAATTGATTCTCCCGTGCTGCTAGCAGAGTACCAACCAGTCAGTCTGAAGCACTCAAAGGTGGCATTGCTGACATCTGTCTGCATGCCAGCTCTGACTTTCCAAAGGCTGCAGAGTGGAGTGTGTGAATGTTTCAACCATTCTGATGCAAAGTCCAGGCTTTGAACTGGACTTTAAGGTCCAGTGAAGTGCATGAGACATGCACATGTCCCCTTCCACAGACTACTGCAGATGCTGAGAAAGCTGTAACAAACATTTTGATACAGCAGAATGAACAGCACATATCTGTGGGTTAATGAACATGCCCAAGTCCTTAGAAATGCTTCTGCTGGATTGTACAATTGCACAGATGTGCGCACAAGCTTGCAGAACTAGCTTCAGTTACAGTAACGTAAACTGTTACTGTAACTTTATTAATACTGACAATGAGTTGGCAATTACATTGTCAAAGAACTTTTTTTCCCAACTACTTACCAGAGAAAATAGGGAATAAGAATGGACAAGAAATTTTAAAAAGATAAAAAGGGAAAAAAATTAAACTTTTATTACTGTAATTTCTACGTTGATGGATTACGATAATCTGTCCTCAATATTGTGAGTCCTTGATGGAATCCAGCACTTCAAGTTTCAGCATATTTTAAGAGGTACTTCTGATATTTGACAGTGGGCCTAAGTCTGACATCCATGTATATTGAAGCATTGACTCTTCTGAAATATTTCACACTTCTTAACTACAAAAATGTTCATTACAAGAACATACCTCACAGCCTTAAAGGTGTGGGCCTTGTCAAGCACAACCAGCGTATTCAAGATATTATTTTAATAATGAAAACCCAAAGTATGAGAAAGCAAGCTGTTGTAGGGAAAAAAAAAAATCACTCAGGTGAAAGGATAACAAACAACAAAGACAAGGATAACACAGTCCCGGAGGGAAGATGCAGATGAAAGAAATCTGTGAAATTGCTTAGATGCTTTCTAGATGTAAAATAATTATTTTAGTTTTAGGAGTTCCAGTATCTGAAAATGTTTTCAGCTTTATGAACTAATGGATAAAGTAACATTCAGCTTTGCTGACCAGAAAGCTGTTACTCAGTTCAAGCGTTTATTAATGTTGAAGTATTTTAATTTTAAAAAAGTAGAAAGGAAACGAATGCATTTTGATATACTTTATTTGATTGACTGATTTGCAAGTAACACTTTTTGCCTGCTACTTTTTGCAAGCTTGGTGCCATTGGTCATTTGCAGCTACTATTGTAGCTTTTAGCATTTTCTGTAATAATATACTGTATTGGGAATCTGTGAAGGTCTCACTTCCCCATTTCATTCATTGTAATAAAAAGTTCAAATGAAGAATCAGTGTACATGACAGAATGAGTAATTAAAAGGAATGACTAAGTAAAAGGAATTATTACATACAAAAAAGAATTTAAATAAATACTTTAATGCACAGAAACAACAATATTGAGGATTGACCATCGGCACGAGGTAAAAGTAGTGGTTACTATCATTTGTGCAGTCAAATGTAATGAGATCTGAAAATTCCACTTTCAATTTTAAATAATTTTCTACATGCTTCAAGTGCAAGATGAAGAACTGCCTAGTAAGCATCTCAAGCAAAACTGACTTGTCAGTTCCAGGGGAGGTTTTACAAGACTGAGCTACTGAGGATCACTGCTTTAGATCCAGAAGCAAAAAAAGACAAGAAAACATATGAAAGTGGGAACAAAGATATGATCTTGAACCTTTGAAATCAGTGGGAGGTTTTTACCATATTTTACCTTAATTTAATATCAGAAGTAGCAGCATTTAACTCCACAAGAGTTATTTCAATGCTTTTTCTAGCAAGTCAAACTACTACAGACCAGAAAACTACATCAAAATATAACTTTTCATATTTTGATAAAGTGTAAAGAGATACCAAGGTAGAGAAGAATTACATAACTTAAGAGGCAGGTGGAGTTACTCTTTACATGAAAAATTTTTGAGAAGAGGTATGTTAAACTTGCCCAAATGAGAAGCAAATCCCAAAACAGAACCGCCAGTGTTTCAGAGAAAAGCCATGATTTTCAGGAAAACAAGCTTGGAATTTAGACATGGAATACTAGTCCCAGTATATAAATGGGTTTTTTTTAAATGAGACTCGGCTACATTTTGTCATGCAAGAAAACAAGAGAAATCGGTGAAAATCAACCCCGAGCAGAGGCCGCATGGGAACGCCAGTGAGGGTTTTCACCAAAGTGCAGTTCCCGGGCTCCGGGCACTAGAGGGCACTGCAGCCCAGCCGGAGCCCGCGCCGCGCTCCGCAGGTACCGCCACGGGAACGTACTTGGCGAAGTCCAGGTACGATACATGGCCGTGGTAAAATCCTGGCTTCATCTCCTTCCAGGAAGTCACATTCTTCACAAATCGGACCTGTGAAAGTGGGCAACAGAAAGTGTTCTGTACTGCTCGTTACATTTCCCCATACATGGTGTTTCCTGGCTTTCAAGTAAAATCTTTCAATGCATTAGATAAAAAAGTCTATTTTGAGTATTACCAAAAGAATTGTGCCGGCTAAAATAGACTTTTCTGCAGTATACAGATGACTGATTTTAGATCATCAGAATTTAATGATCAGAAACTAAATAAAATCAGAATATAGCAATCAGAAGATAAGCTACCACAAAAACATCAGCAAGACAAACATTTTTCAGTCCATTTTATTTGTAATTTGAAAGGAATGTGGAATTCTTTCAGTAGAAATATATGTACATATTTGATAGAATTGTCTGATCCATATTCAGTCCCTCAAATAAAAGTGTATCAGATTTGCAGCATGTTCTTAGACCTATTTTACTGGGGCATAAGAAGTGAATCTGATGGTTCATTTGCTCCTCCATCCCAAAATGCAATGCACAAGTAATCCAGAAATGTTACACATGCATGCAACATATATCAGATCAATTGTTTACTATTTTGAATAGTGATCTTAAGCCTAACATTTCAGTGAAACTTGCATGCTAAAGCATGAAGTAGCCCTTGAACGAGGGCTGATAAAGCAGTTATTGGCAAACTTCACAAAAACAGGAATAGCTTTACAATTTAAAGAGCAAAATAAGACACAAGCCCCAAACCAGGGAGTGTGATCAAATTAAGTGGGACATGTAAATCCTGATAGAGCTTGCCTTTATTAGATGAAGAGAATATTTTAACATCAAAGCACGTAACTGAAAGCTATTTCAAAACTAGTGAATTGGATAATAAAGAGAGGATGATAAATTTGTACTGCCTGAGCTGTCTGACAAAGATATGCCATTTCTGAGGCTGTGAATTAAAAGATAGTGTTCTCTGCACATCTGCAGTATCTTTTCTGTTATGCAGAGAAACAGATAACCACAAAGATCCTGAGGTGAGACAAGAGAGACAAAAAAGGAAAGTTTGAGAGCTCAAGACAGCACACTAACTAACATTCTGTAAGGTCAAGTGGATTGGGAGTGTCCTGAAGCATAACATTTACTACTCATTATAACCTACCAGTTGAAGATTTTAAGAGGTGAGACTGGCCTGCTCCTGTTTCTTCAAATGTGCAAAACTCATGGTCTAGGATTTAAGAGGCTGGTAACCTGTACTTATTTCTTTAAACACTGGCTCTTAAGACTCTCAGATAACAGCAATGTATATTACTTTTAGCAACAGGCAACATTAATTCATTCAGTGCACAAGTTTCATAGTCTGTGGCATTACAAATGAAAATTATGGCAAATCTAGCTGAAAAACACTGCATGATGTTACACAATGCTGTTTCATCAACTGCACTGGCTTTCTGTCTGGTTTTGTCCATAGCACAAACTGCTAATATGGGACTTTGAATCCAGCTGAACTACCTTTACTGCTACTGAAATAAACCACACTTCCATTGACTGTATCTTTCCAAGATTAACAACATGATATTTGCAGTGGAGAGCCTCAGCTATAACTTTTTTTCAATCTGGAAAAGAAGTTTTCTAAATACAAAATATAAATCACCTTTCCTTCCTTCACCCACAAAGCCCAAAATGTCATGGTTGGTTGATACAACCCTGCAAGTAAACCGATTATGCTATTTATGCTGTGCAGTGCAGCCCACACATTAAAGGTACACTTATGTTTCCATGAAGAGGCTTTTTGAAATCTTACATCATCTAGATTTCAGTTTCTGATAGACTAGGACTAGACATAAGGTTATGTTAAGTACAAAATCCTAAGGTTTTTGTCTTAGATCCCTATGCCACCATCTGGCATCAAACTGTAGATGTTCCAGTAACAGTTACAAAAATCCTTTATTGCCTTTGTCTTACAATGTTATTGTCTGCTATGGAAATAATTTTTATGAACATAGGATGGATATTCTAGCCTCTAACGCCAGCCAAGCTAAGAGAAGGCTAGGAAGGTTTTATAAGATAGCTGTAACATTTATACCTGTCTTAAGATGGACCTACAACATGCTGAGCCCCTGAGAACTATAGTTTTTAATGCCCATAACTAGCCTGTAGGGAAGAGATTTTTTTTTTTAACTCCCACAGTTTGCAGCATTCCAAAAGCCAGAATTGTTCCAGGTCACGGACAGCCTAATGAGTCTGGATTCACACATTTTAGGTCAGAGATGAATACTGCTCACTGCTTCATACTGTTAAATATGATCAATTTTACCTTTCTTTTCAGAGCTTAGCGGATACTGGAGCTTTCAAGAGACAGAGCAAGCTTCTCCATCTAAGCCCAACTGAATAAAATTTGAGGTGACTTTAAAAGTTCATATAGATGTGAATGGAATTCCTGTGAAGTTGTTTCATGGTGCTTTTATATAATCAGCTACAAAGTTGCTTCACAGCCTTTAGTACCAGGGAAATCAGCTGAGGTTCACTGAATTAAAAAGCCAGATCAAAAGTACGCTAGGGGCATAAGATACCCTGAAAGGTAAGTTAAACACATTCAGTTTCTAGGGCAGTAAGAATTTAAAACAAGTCCCAGTGAGCCAAAAGGAGGAAAAACCCAACCAGCATACCTGGTCTGAGAAAAAGCCATGTGGGCAAACGAAAGTAATGCTCTAAGTTCTTATCTCTGTCCATTTACTGCAACCATCAGCCCCTCTTCTCTACAGTCTGACCACACACACTCACTCACACACCATCAGACACACTCAGACACACACTCACAATCACACTCACACGCATGCACGCACGTGTGCAAGCACGTGCAAGTGTGTGTGTGCATCTGTGTGTGATTGTGTCTGAGCTTGATGGCGTGTGTGAGTGTGACTGCTTGTGTCTCAGTGTGTGTCTGAGTGTGCAACAGTGTGTGTATGTGTTAGTGAGCTAGAGTGCGTCTGAGTGTGCATGAGTTTGAGTTAGCTCTGAATCAGAGGGTCAGGAATGCTGGAAACAGGCAAGCAGCGCACCTTTGGCTGCATGACATGAACAATCACAAGCAAGCTCAAGGCAAGGACTGTTGAGAAGCAATTTTGTGAGATGGTGAAAAGATTGAGTTCCTCAATTCAGCCATAGCACAGCCAGGATGCCTGCCTTGCACTAATAGTTCTTTTTCCGGAGGAAAATAGAATTGGCAGATATGCAGCACTCATACTCAGTAGACCATCTGAGTCTCCAAGAGAAAAATTCTTAAATGTTTATGACCACATAACAGTGCTTCCACTCCTAACAGAGTTGCTGCAGCCTTTCTCTTGTTCCACTTCTGACAGCCATTGAAACATGCGCTAGCAGAGGAAAGAAGTACCACTAAAGCCACTATGACTGTGCTGTCCTCTAAGAGACCAACTGTTTTAGAATGCACTCGGAAGCAAGATAATGTATTTTCAGGTTGCTCTTTTGATAAAAATTGAGAAACGGAAGGAGAAAAAGTAACAAGAAACAGAATACAGCAAGCTGAGGGAGTGAAACACTGGATAACTGTAGCATTTGTAACAGTATAGAGAATGTTCTCACGCCCACTTTTTAAATAATATATCAAGAATACATGCTGTAATGCAGAACAGTAATTTAATTTTAAATGTTTTAGATGACAATTTCACCGTGTAACAAAACCAATGAAGTTTGTGTGCCTGGTATGCCATCCTGATTGCCATAACACAGGCATTCTTTTATGGACCAAGTGTCACTGCTGAAACATGCAAGCAGCAAAAAAAATTCAACCAAACAACTACTAGTATTTAATTACAAAAAGCAAGTGTTTCTACTACAGACCACACAGGTCAGAAATGCAATACGGGCAACATGGCACTCAGCTTGCTGCAAAGAAAAGGCCCAACCTGGGGAAAGAGGGGCAACTCCCAGGATCCTGCTGCCAGAGACGCTGCAAATGAAAGGAGGGCTGCTGGGACAAGTTACACCTGAAACTCAAATGAGTGTTAGGAACTCTTACCAGATTATCTCAAATCAGATACAGACTATATTTGGAGTGGATTTTAAATATCTTTTTTTTCATATTGCATTCAAGAAGTAAAGGTTTCACATATGGGCAGAGAACTTAAAATCTGTTACAGAATTACAGCAGTTTTGAAAAAGTACAGCAGAAATACTGCACAAAAGAAAGCTCACTAATTTAAAAATTTCTGCCAGGCTCAAGGCAATCTTCACCTTGCTTAGGGAGATTTGCTTTAACAAACCGTATCACTGACAGAACAATTTTGTCTCTGTGATGTGTTTATGTATTTTACTACGGCACATATACACCTAATGCACCCGAACGAGCTACACTGGTGAAGGTGGCATATGAATGTCATGCTAATCCAAGCCCACACAGAGTAAACGTCACCAGCTACCACTCAGCACCCCTGCCATCTCCAGAATTATGCACTATGACTTACAATGGCAAGTTGTTATCTCCATGTATTAAAGATGAATAATTATTTCTGCGACTTTGAACAGCTATGCAATATATGAAGTTCTTGACTGTCAGCATCTCCCAGTCAATGGCCACCAAAGAAGAATAGTATCAACTGTCTAATTAAAGTACATAATTTACCACCTTGGACAAGAGCATAGTATCAAATAAAGGTAGGACTGAGAGTATTGTGTACATGCTCAGCACTGACAGATTTTCATTCTTCAACAGGTTATTATTAAAGAGAAGATGAAGAGTTTCTCTTACACAAAACTAAGCCAGTGAAGAAAAAATTCTATTTGAATTAAGTTCAAACAGAAGTAGAAATTTAAGGTAGCCTGTGTTTAATTCATACCTATTCAATGACTAGCTCTCCTATCCTTTAGGACAGACCTCCATTTCAAGAGACACCTTGACAGAAACAGAATTTGGTGGGAAGTGCAGCATGAAGTATGACTGGCTTGAGCATGATTTTTAATTAACAGATATAGGCTTATTAAATTGTCTGAAAAATCGCTCTGCTCTTAGTGCACAGGTCTTCAGTATTTGTTCTATGCAGTGGACAGGACTATAGTGATGGCTACCAGACTTACTCTTAATAATCTCAGTAATCATGTATGACAGTATCACCTTCATATTTAGGAAACAATTTTACAGGAGGAAATACTCAACAGTAGCACAATGCCACTACCACAAAACAGATTCCAGTATCATCCAAGTCCATTATTTCCTCTGCATGGAGATCCCTACTTCAACCTTTCTCCCACATACAGAACTGCAAGTGGAGGGCCTTTAGCATCTGCTTCCCCTCGCCCCAGTCCAGCTGTGCTGAGCTGCTTCTGCCTGCAGACACGCACTTAAAGGAGCTGGAAGGCTCAGTGCTGACATGCTGCAATGCAGAACAGCTCGTGCCTCTGCTGCATATCAGCTTAAGTGATCGGCATATAACCGGCAATACAGAGTTCGGAAACATTGTTTTACAGGCAGGGATGAAGATAGTGATGTTTCAGATCTTTAGCCTGGGTTCCCTGCAAGTGCACTCATGTCAGCCAAGGAAATATTAAAGAAAATAAACCAACAAACCTACTTCCTCACCCCAGCCTAACAAAAACAGGCATTGATCCTTCATCATCTTTTTTAAATACTCATCATGTGATGCGGTGGTAGCTGGGATCATTTCTAGTCTGGTACTACAGTGATTTCAGTGTAAGAGCTTTAAATGGATGCAAAAAGACCCATCCTTCACAGTGCAAGCTATTTACAACCACTTTTCTGTATGTTTTTTATCACCTGTGAGACCTGACCAGACCCAGTACCAAAGACACAAGTCTAGCCCTGACAGCATGGCACAGTGCCTGCACTACTCAGAGAGCAAATTGCCTAAGACTGCATTCACTGCAGACAGAGATGACAGGCAAGTAGTACTACACAGCCAAAACAGTTATAACAACAAAGGTCATTTCTACCCCAGTCATGTCCCTTTTTAGCTGTTTTTGTCCAAGAAGCAGACACTTATCACCTCCAGTAGCCTAGTAAAAACCTAAACTTATTAACAAATAATATTAATTCTCTACAAAGAAAATACAAACACATTAGATTTCATTTATATTGGAAAATGTGACATAAAAGCCAATTACATCAGATGACCCAAGTTTACAATAGCAAATTTTTTTTCCTGGCTCTTCCCTTGTTTCATAAAGGCATCCCAAATTCAGCAGCTTACCTGATCTTGCAGAGACATAACAGGATTATTTTTGGTTGTATTGATATGTAGAACATGGTATCTGTTCTTCGCACAGAGATCATAGGCAATATTTGTGAAAGACGTGCTGGCAGTCTTGGGTACTCTGTTGTAAATAATCACCACATCATCATCTTCATCCAGTGTCACATCTTGTCGGGGACCATCTACTGTATGGCGTTGCTCTATTTCTCTGACTTCATGTCTTGCAATAGCCCTTTCTGTTAAGGATGAAAAATATAAAATTTCAATGTAAATAACACCAAATCTGAAGTTCAAATCTTAGAACACAATCTGGTGAAAAGCAGTAACTCCTCAGCAATAAAGGAAACCCTTGCTGTCCTACGTATTTCTGACATATCTGAACAAAACTTAATCTATAAAAATGAACGAAAGACAGTCCAACACAGAACACAAAACCTAGAAAACAATATGCTTAGGGAACACCATACCTAGAACATACATAGACCATACTCTATGACTCACACTGATGTCACTGTCTTTAGAGTCATCATCTCTAAAGAAAAATGTCTATAATGCACTATCAAAATGGTGACATCCCTGAAATATCCCAAATAATTTCTACAATACACCTAGTTAAAAGTTATAATGGAAGAAATAAATCAAACTATTTGAAGAGTATGAGTCTTCTGGAAACAGAAATACTAACACCAGAGACCACAGTCAACTGACTGAGGCACTGTCCTTCAGATGAAGCCATTGGTTATTTCAATTGGTACAAGCCCCAAGAGTAAAGCACTACAATAAATGGGGTTGCAAAAATTCAATTAGTTTTATTAATTTGAAGTTTGACAAGAATAGAATCAAGAGGTGCTTACAAAACAGGTAACATTAAGGTGAGTGATCTCTCAGTACTGAAATACATCAAAAAGAAAGAAACATGGAAAGGCAAGCTATGAACAACACATTTTGGCAGGGTGAGTACTTTGCAACTAAACCATCTTTCCTTTTATACAAAGGGCAATACTCTGAGTAATTGAACATTGGTTCGAGTGCTAAAAGCTTATTTGGAAAATAAAACTCACAGTATTACAGCTTTTTCTTTTTTTTATGCTGCTGAATATCAAATATCCTGTTCTGATTGAGAGAGTTTTTTTTCTGTTCCAGATAAGTATGTACTTTAATACAACTCGTAATACAGATGTCAAAGCACTTTTTCTCATTCATTTATGGTGATACTGCCTTTAATAATATATTCAAAGAAATCTGCATTTGTCAACAGTATAAGCTGAAGTTGATATCACAAGAGTAACCTGTAATTCTCTGCATTATGTTCTTTTACAGGCTATAGCTTTTTATGGATGACACGCTTTTAACAGCAGCAGCAGCTCTTGGCCTTTACTTCCCTTGCTTCTTTAACCCAGCTCCTTCTATTCTCTTTCACCAAATCTCTTTAATTATAACATAAAATCACTTTTAAAGCAGAATCATTAAGCTGTGAATAGCCTACCCTGTAATTCCACATAAATTGTCTTAAACTACAAACTTCCATCTGTCTGAAATGCTTCAAAGCTTAAACTCACTCACTCTCTCATATGCTTGTATCTCACACCCCATAACTAAGTTACATCAGTATGAAAATGTTTGTAGAAAATGCTTATTGAGTATATCTCAATTTTCCACATGACATCTGTTGCTCCCCACTACATCAGTCACAGTTTTTGCTCCTTCCTTTCTCATTTGCTACCTCTCCCATCACTGCTGGCAAACGTCCTATTTTGGGAAGAGATGAGGCAACAGACTCAGGTTTCATCTCTCTGAAGATGGCTACAACAAAATGGGGCTGGCAACTCTCCCCTTCCTGCCAGTAACAGATTAGAGGAAGCATTTGGTAGGGAACATAGATAACCATGTGGCTGCCCAAGGCTACATGGATATTGAATACCACCTAGAGAGACTGAAATGAAACAAATTTAATTGGTATTTTCTACACCAGAGTAGTAGATCTAAGCTAGATTTGAATCACAGTTGCACAGAAACCCAGGGCTGATAATGCTGGCTGCCACAGAGGGAAGCTTCCTCTTTCACATGGAAGAGGGAAACATTTGAGAAACAGACATGATTTGCAAGAGGATTGATGAGAACTATTCCTCTAACGAGGTATTTTAAACCTCNAGCTGCATGATTGGATGCAATTAGCAGAAAGGCTATTGTATCCAATCACCTTCAGCTCCCCATGGCGAGGGGGAAAGCAAGAACTCGTGTAAGGAGCAGAACTTTCACAAGACTGAAGTATACATACAGTCCTATTATGAAAAAAATAAGGAGGCTTAAAATTTCAAACTAAAACAAAACTTGATCTTTACGATGAAGCACTGAAATCACCTTTTTGAAATAACTGCTATAGTTAAAAAACAAAGGCTGAAATGAAGGATGTAAACTGCTAAGTGCACGAGAACTTGAAATGAGAAGCAGAGAAGCACCTGGAAGTGTCTAACCTGGGCAGCCATCCTAATGGCCTATTTCATTCTTGTCTGTGAGTAACACAGTAACAAAAATCGCAAGTTTTGTAAAAATGCGCATTTTTTCCCAGTCACAAATAGTTTGCAGATTCTCCTGTGAAGTCAGGAAGCTCTTCTGATACTTATTGAAAAGTCAGTTTAACTCTTAAAATGATGCATATCGATTTTATTTACTGATAAGGTTAGTTAGTTAATTTATAATTTGGAGAGGGGAAGAGGTCCAGTAAAGGTAACATGCAACTAAGAATAGTCTTCAGGATATCTATGTATTCAGAAGTTAAGATAATTTGTGCAGTTAATGGGCATTTGATTAACTACTTCATTTGCTCTTCTATAAAATTTAAATAAGCTTGGAAGTAGAAGCCCTGCAATGGCTGAAAAATGAACGATGCTTATATGTTTTTAGAAGAATGGTAGAAAATGCAATGTATGCTTTAATGACATTTTACATGTGGAAGATGGGGAAGAAGAAGATGTTAAGTATTTACTAAATATATTGTGTTTACCAAAAATCTCCTTAAATGACAGGCCTGCAAATTTAACTTTGATTACAAGAACATGTCCACATAAGGTTGGACTGGTTTCACTGAAAACAAAAAAAAAAAAAAAAAAAATCAGGATAGGTGATTCCTTTCCTCTCAGAGATCCAGTGGACAAAATGTCCTACAGTCTCATTGATATCACTGCGTTTTATTTAAACCTCGTGTTGTACGAAAAACACCTATGCAAAATTATTAAGAGCCAAGTGCTTAAACAGGGTTAACACCATACACTCTAAATTTCACATTACATAACTACACCCATTTAAAAAGAGATGCAGCATTTAAGCAAGTGATACCTTTGAATATAAGACAGGTTTTCATAAAATTGTAATACAGGATAATTTTAAGGCATAAGATATCCTCATGCTTTTTTATTACTGCTTGTTTAATTTCACTGTAATACACAATATAATTGCTATACCTTTGGGATACGCTCTATAGTAAGAGTTTGCTAACTGTAAGCAAACTTTCATCAACTGCAAGGACAGTTCGCACACAGGCAGTACCAATATGATCAGTGTAATAACAGTTGCTGCACTAATTAGTTACCAGCAGATGAATTACTTGCAGAAAGTCCTGAGCTGGCTGAAGTAGCTGCTTGTAAAAAGCAGAACAAGTTTGTTTTCTCGCTTATTTGTCTACATGTTCTTCTAAATCCTCCTTCATCCTATTTCTGTAACTCAGAATCTTGGCATGACTTACATTTCTTGAGCCATCCTCTTGTAGCAATAAACCACAAAATATTGTGGCTAGCAACAAATTGGTTTGCCAGTCAGAGGCTACCAGCAAATAAGATATAATGGGCAAGTTGTCCTCTCCTTCAGCAGAAGCACTAACAGCAACATTTCATCCCTACACCACCACTTCAAGGTCGCTGCCCTTTCAAGTCAAAGCAGTTTCTCAACAAGCTCAAAAGTTATTAACAAGAAACACTTGGAGAGGAATGGACAGGCCAAGGATCTCAACTAATAAAATCATCTGTGAAAATGCAGTGGACCCACATATACTTCTGAAAATATCTGAAAACCCAGCTGAACCATATTTACATAATTACAGAAACAAATCACCCAAATGAACAATATTTAAATAATTATAGAAACAAATGACTGTGATCATAAGCAGTTATTAGTCTACATTCCTTTCACATTCAAACAGATGAATGTCTTAGGTAAAACAAGCTTATTAGCATTTACTTTAAATCCAAGTGTAAACTGCATAACTGCATACAAAATCTTTCCAAAGAAAATAGTGTGTCATGGATTTTAACAACTTAAAGATTAACAAAACCAAACATTTCAAATTCCTCACATTTTTCATAGAAGCATAAGAACCTCCTGGGATTTCTGAACAAAGAAATCTATCAAAATCAGAAATTCTTCTTTACCCTACAACTTAGCACTTACCATTCTTAATGAAAGACACATTTTGAGCCTTGCTGGCTGTCAAAATCAAGTTCACTGAGTAACTGGAAGAATAATTCAGAGCACACAGCTCTACTTTCCCAAACTATGGTCTTTGTCCTCTACATCTATTTTCCTTCTGTATGTATCCATTGATGTTACTCAGGCTCTCTCATCAACACGTCTATGTGCTTGCCATGCTTTATTGTGAAAGCTCCCACTCAGATGAGGAAAGACTCAGTCATAAAATAAATTTTAGCTCAGCAGCCTTCAAGTGTTGCCCAAGAGAAGAAAAAGTCTCAAACTCCAGTCACACTGAACTGATGTGAAGGAACCAGACANGGAAACCTACTCACTATGGACTCCGTTCTCCTCTGATGAGGAATGAAAACTGAACAGCAGCTAAAAACCCAATCATAATTCTGTAGCAAACTTAGCGTTCTGAATCATTTCCAACACCTACCATATACACACAGCCTTCATCCGTGACTGAAATGTGACCTCCTCTGGGAGCTGTTTAGCAGCACATGACTTACAAACCAGAGGGTAGCTGTATGTAGGTATCAAAACTTCAGGGATGGAGAGAGGAAGAGAAAGAATCAACGGTGTTATGACAATTTATGGCCATGGAGGATTTGTGTCACTATACCCAATTAAATTGGAAGGAAAAATATAGATTGAATTAATAAAAAGTGCCTAAAAGTTAAATTTGTGCAACGTATCAGTATTAACATACCAACTTTTTCAAAGATCTTTATCAATAACAACTCTACTCTGCTCTAGTTTTAAGTCTTACTAAGAGCAGAACCACCACAGGTTCTCTAGAAACTTCAGGAATTGAAGACCAACACATATTTGTGGGCAAAGATAATAAAAGAGATTTCTGAGAAACAAAACTGCAATTTCAGTTAATTTTTTTCAGTCACACATCAAGAACACTGGTCCCCAAGCAGCAGACCACTGCCCTCAGACAGAGGGTACATGGTCCTATTGCATTCCCAGCCCGTCACACACACTACTACCTCCCCG
>WEIT01027417.1:22252-37014 GCA_013389985.1 Dryoscopus gambensis
TCTAATTACATTTAAAAAATACTGATTAGATAAGATCTTGATTATACTTTTTATTTTCTTTATGGAAACCATTTATCTTGGTCTTAGCTTCACTTTATAACTTCAATTTAATTCTATACCCTGGTTGCTTTATACATAAAGAATTCAGAAGTTTTATTTTCCTCTCAAAAATCTGAATTGTTAATTGTGATATTTGCTACTTCATGTAGCTAAAATATCAACATAAATAAAAAACACTGCTTTATCTTTTTTTCCAATCTAAGGTTTGCAGCTTAAAGACCTCATCTGCAATGCAGATCAAAAAGATAAGCATAAATAAAGATCAGCTCTAACAACATATAGACCACTTAAAAATTACATTTCAGGAACATTAAAACCATTTTAAGTACATGAAAGTATAAAAACCACCCTATTTTTAATTAAATGCTATAATTACAAGAAACACTAAATTAAACCTTAGTAATTATCTCAGGAAAACTCTTTTTGCTGTATCCCTGCCCTCTTCATACCTAAGTCCAAGCTATTCCCAGGCAGAACTAGGAATAAAAATTCAGGCAGTATCTACCTGGTTCCCTTAGGAATAAAATAATCACCTGCTTTAAGGAGAGCCCTTCCCCTTTGACTTTCAGAAGATTCAAAGGAGCAGTGGTCCAGTGGACTCAAGGAGTCCACAGAAGAAACAGGACAAAGAAGTCCTCACAATATGAACCCTCCCAGGTCCTGCCCTGGAAGTTCACCTGGACCTTCATGGAAAGAAGCTCAGATGACATCCTCAGTATGAGTTTGAAACCATGCATTATAGAACATTTGTGACCCAACCACCAGCTAATGCAAACTTTCCACAGTAGTCTTCTTCATACTAAGAAACAGTGGCAATCATACTTCAAATACTTGCATATCAACAGCACTACTATAAATCTCTTTGCAGCAGACATCAATTAGCAAAATCAAAATTAAACAAGCACGAGCTTGACCTAATTTCATGTCAGTGTGATATGGAGCTCCTGGTGCTTGGTAAAAACAGAAACAGTCCAGGGCTAGTGATGTGTACAGTAAGGTGGTTTTGTACAAAAAACTTCCCTCTGGTAGGAGAGCCAGCTGGCTTACTGAAAGCCTCTTGGTGTTAATCCTGATTTAGACTGGATTAAGCTTTTTAATTAAAAAGAATTCTTTTCCTACATTCATGAGAAATATTCTGGTATTCTCCCGAATCTCTTTTTGAACAAGAAGGACTACTTGATGAAAACTTGCCCAGAACAAAAGGGCAAATAATTCCCTCAAATGCATCTCAAGTAGCTATTACAAAAAGTTAAAAACAATTCCAGCCCCTTGCTCAGTACTTTGGTCTTACAGCAGTAAGGGATACAACAGAGCTGTATTTATCAATCTCTACAAATGCTTCCTGACCACAATACAGCACAATTATTCATTATCAGAAGACATATTATCACTGAACTTACTAAAAGTCAAATCTGCAGAATGTTATGCTGGGTAAGGCAATGCCACTGAAATGAAAGTCAAAAAGAATTCCTACATATTCCCCGCAGTAAGTCCAGAGAAAAAAAAGGAATCAAGATTCTCTTCTGGTATTTCAAATTCATTAAAATACTCACAATTTTTATGACAAGAAAGTTAATTTAGCTTTATATACTGTTTTGTTAGCAGTCAGAATTGCACAGTATGCAAAGAGTTGACTGGTCTTGGAAAAAAAACCAAACCACCCCAAAGCAAACACTAGGAACACCCACATATTTGGTCAGATTATCTTTTGCAGACATTAAGACTTTCAATTGTCAGATTTTATTTTATACAAGCAGAGTAATCTGCTTCCAACCATAGTCAATAGGCTAAAATCTAGCATTAACCCATTTCTAATAAGGCTGAAACCTGCAGAGCTCTATAAGGCAATAATCCTTTTGCTGCCATTGAGAGCGGAAGTGTTTTGAACTGTCAGTACCAAGGCACTGATGATATTTTAACTTGATTTTAAAGAAATATTACAGTCGGCATGACTATGAACAGCAGTGCTAAAACTCTATTTTGAAGAAAAGGTTTGTGGAAACTTCACAACCCAAGTTCCCAAAGAAACTGTGACACTGAGAAATCTGTCCCCTCACCAGAGGTGCAGGTGTTGCTCTGAACTCAGCTTTCCTCGGAGAAGCTGTACAGCCATAACACTTCCTTTCTATGCCAGTGCTAAAACTACAGAATTCATCTAAAACATTTACTCTCTGTTCTTCACATCTCCATTCATGAACCTAAATTCTCCAGTGACCATCGATGGTTTCCACATATACAATTTAAATTTCCCTTGCTGATGCATGAAGTTTCCATCCTCAAATTCCATTAGTCTCAATTACTATTTTTGTGTATATGAACAGTAAGGTTCAAAAGTTCATTTTTATGTTAACAAGTTGCAATCATGTAAAGATATATATATATTAATATTTTTGGTAATTCAAATAAAGCACGTATGAAAAACCACACAAGTCTTCCCTTCTGCTATATGAAATGGAAGTTACTATTTCAGAATTTTAAATCAGAAAGATATTTTAATTCAAGCATTACTAGGGGGAGGGGCTACAACAACACTATTATAAACTTCTGTGAGAGGATATACTGATTTATACAGTTTTTTATAAGAAATGTATTATTTATCTGGGATACTTCAAAGCAAAAAATACCACTGGTGAATTCTGATGACACACCACCTTCCAGATACACGTTAAACACTGAAGTGGCTCTTCAGACTGAGTGAGCAGAGAGAAACATGAAAAGGACTTCTTTGTCATGATACAGACTCTCTGGCAACATTGTTACATAAGGAATAAAATAACAAAGTTAAAAAATAAATAAATGGAAATAAAATAAATTGAACTTTGACTCATGATATTCAGCAAATTTAGCTGCAGTGGTTAAAGAGGGAACTACCCACGTGACAACAGTGCTCAAAAGATGCCATATTATGGTAGGAACAATTCACACACAAGTTTGGGCAGAAAAGACAGAGGAAAAAGTCAAGAGGCAATAGTACTTTATAGTATCATGTGGTGCAAAGGAAGCTCCATGATGAGTAAATATTGAAAATATGCATACTCTCATCCTTCAACTCCTCAGTTACTGTTCTATATCCAATTCACAGTTTATCCATAAAAAGGCGGAAACACTATGGCTGCGCGTAAGTTGTAAACAACAACCTCCCTTGCTCATATTAAAATAATTTTTTAAGTCTTACTACTTTTGCATTCCTAGATTAAAGTACCTTCTCTTAGTTTCCGAACAGCCACCTCAAAATATTTTCACACCTCTTTTGACACCTAGTTCATACCAACTTATCTTCTCCTCAGGAAGGCAAGGATATCTTGGGCTGACATCAATATGCAGGATTAAAATTGATTCAGGGTAAAAATTCTCACTATGTTTCATACATCACACTATCAATGAGGAAATGGGTCATTTTGCATCAAAAGGAATTTCTGTATCAAAATTGTTGTAGATCAGGACTTCACATCTCTGTACAATATTAGCCTATGGCCAACTGAGAAGATAAGAGAACTCTCAAGCAAGATACAGGGCTATACTGCAGTACATACGTATAGCTATTTTTTCAGCAAAACGATGTCAAATTTAAAAGAGCTTATTCTGTCCAAGTGGCCTCCGCTCTGTGTTCCCAAATGTGGACAAATTATCCCAACGGTAATTTGGTTAAAATAGTAACCATTTCTTCCAGAGGCTACGGAAAAGGCCCCTCTCTGTACTTTAATGTCACAAGACTGGAAATACAACAGGTAGTAGAAATGTCACTTGACTTTACATGTGGCACTTAAACAGTATCTGGAACTTCAGTAATTTTGTATGCCCCATGAACTATTTTAACATGTTCTTCAGTTGAGGTACAAGTTCTGTAATAGATTGACTTATAAAAGCTGTATTTACTATTGTATAGAGTACGGTTTATTTCAAAATACATTTCCTGTTGAACAAAAAAGCACTGCGCTGCCACAGCTCTGTTCTGCTTTTGTGTCTTCCAGCTGCTCAGACGGAGAAAAAGAGTTGGTTTAGGTATTGTGAAGTTTTGTTTTTGTTTTTAAATCATTGCTCTCAACACCTTAGAAGCAAAGGAGTTTCATGCTGCTTCTCTCTGAGGGGGAAAAGATGACGGTGCATCAGAGCACGCCAGACGTCTCCTGACACCAGAGGGAAGCTGCCGAGCGCTGTGCTGTGACTGCAGTGGGGTAACTGACACAAGTTTAATGGCGCTGTCTGGCCCAGCTGAGCTGTGGGAGTCAGACTGGCTGTCTCTGCACATCTGTTGTGGATATAAGCATTTGAGAACAATCCCTGCTTTCAGCCCAGATATGAACTCATCCAGTATATTCATCAAAAAAGCAGTTGAATCCAGTGGCTTCCATTTTCCAAAATGATAGAGACACACTCCCTCATGACTACAAACGTGACTAGTTCCAACTTCTGAACTTGAGATGGAGTACTCCCAGCTCCTCTGTGAAGGGTCACCCTGTGCAAAGCACACAGCTACAGGAGACAAACCATAGGAAATCCTCACCTATTCAGAACATTTTTGAATTGATAACAACTGAGCTGTAAAAACCCATAGAAATTTACATTCGTGTCACTAAAACAACTGCAACAAACTGTCTTGGTGAAAGTAAATTCACCACAGATATGAAACACTTTTTTTTCAGGAAGTGAGAGCTCTTGATAATAATTATCTAGGCTATTACAAAGCTAAACCTCACTAGGCTGAGCACAGTTCTGCCTCTCAGAGGCACTTTCAGCCCAATTTGGAAGTCACAGACATCATCCTGGCTCATTTAACACACAATACAGTTGTCCTTAAATTAGTCCTAAACTGATAAATATTAAAATTATTTGTCATGTTAATTTTATTATTCAGATTATCATTACATGTGAAAGCAGGAAACTCTCAGGCAGTATAGGTATTTAAAGGTAACTTGATTGCAAAGTTCATACAGAAAAGCAACAATAATTTACCATTTATCACAGAATAGTTTGGGTTGGAAGGGGCCTCTAAAGGCCATCTAATCCAACTCTCCTGCAATATTTTGCAGTCAGTTGTGCAAAAATCAAGACTGACATGATGAAAAGCACAAATAACACTAGTAAGGTGTTTTTATTTGCTGTCTTGTTTTCTTACCATACGGATACACCTGGTTTCCATTACCAAGTCCTTCTTCCCAGCTGGGAAGGGTAGAAATATGTAAAACATATGCTGACACACATCTTTCAAAAGCTAGTGTTTGAACAGTTTTATCAATTAGTCTAAATACTTGAGGGAATCGCCTGAGTCCTCAGAATTAAAATTATATCTGTTACAATAAATGCTCTTTAATCTAGTCCTCACTAGCTGAGAAACACACCGCAGAGATCACAAAAGTTTGTGACTAAGAAACATTTCAACAATTTTCCTGTTTCTGTTGCCTACCTGAATCTAAGGATGCATTTTATTTTCTTATTTTACCATAGCAGTACAACTATGCAAACCTTCCTTTTAAAAAATAGTGTCACTAGAAAGATGAGGCACTATCTTTGCTAATTAGTGGGAATTTTTGCATCAAGGAAGCTGTCTTTAAAATGAGTTCCGTGTCTTCAATATTAAATGAAGTACTCACGTACGAAAATAATTAGTATGTACAACAATCACTTGAAAGCCTATCTCCTGCTATAGGACATTTCCATTGGGCAGCAATCTGGACTGCATTATAAGACACTATTATACATGAACAGATGGAAATCATAAACTGATATTTAGCTACAGATTTCCTGTCAGAAACTTATATAAAAAGAAAAGAAGGAAATATGCTTAACATTTTCCATTAGCCAGCATCAAATCACTGAAAAAAAGAAGCACCAATGTAATGCCTATGAGACAGCAACCTATTTTTAATCCATATCTTCTCATGTCCCTTACATATCAGATAATCTTATTTATTCCTATGTTTTTATCCTCAGGCACATAATATAGGATCAAAAACCAATAAACTACCCACAAAAGAACACACATACATTTCAGTTACAGTTAAAAATTAAGACTTCTCAGGTTTGCATTCTTACTTTTGGCTGAAAATCACTGAAGCGCTACAGAGCTTCACAGGTTTGTCAGAACCAATTATTGTATCACAGGCCAAAAATGTATTAAACTTTTCCATTATAACCTGTAATGAACTGTCTTGGCTAGAATAGCAAACACATTGTTTATATCATTCAGACACGAAAGATACTCAAGTTGCAAAGATTAAGGTATAAAACATCAAATTAGCATGAAAATAAACTGCTCCCTTTGTTTAAGGGCAAAGTAATATCAGCTGTTGCAACCAATACAACTATTTTGAAATACAGTATTTTCTTGGACTACACATAATCAGAACCTTCTGCTTCACTGCCAGGACTTAACAAGAAAAGTAAATATTAATTCTATTAAAACACAAGACAGAGATCATCCGTTGCTGAACATTCGATCCTAGAGGAATGGGGAGTATGGGAGGTAAGGTACAGATATCATCTGGGTCATGGGAGCTGTATTTCACAACTGATACAATGATAACTTCAGCTACCTGAAAACGAACAAACCTCCAAAATATTATTTCATCCAAACTTCAGAACATATTAAGTACCTCATAAATGTTTCCTTTTGCATGTAAGTCAATAGTAGTGTAAATTTTTAGTCTGCACATAGACTGAATTTGCCATTTTCTTTCTGGACTCACCAATGAAAACTTGTAATGTTATTCTTCTATACATTCAGCTTCTTTAATTTCAGTTCTCTTTCTGCACAAACACAATACAAGCAAAGGAACATACAGATTTTCTTCTGTTTCAATGGTCTTAAAGACAAACCAACCTTCAAGATCACTGATGACCTCCAAAAGGATTTAAATATTGGAGGGCCTTACTATTAATTACTCCAGGCTAACAATAATTAGGACTTCAGGCACAACCAAGACAACATACTCAATTCCCCAATTCATGCGGTGAAGTTAGAAGGTCAAAGTGCATTAAACAAGGGGAGGAAGGAAAAGAATTGGAAAGAAAAAATAATGCAGAACTGGGCTATAAGTTAGAGTATACTGTGTTACTCCACACTCCACTAAAGAGCCAACACTGAATCCAGAACTTCTTATTTATATGGAAGTTCACACATAGTTGCATAAAAGTTTAAAAAGTTTATTTTGGTGAGAGCTGGGAATAGTGTACACAAAGTACACCTGGCAGCTCACAGCTATCTCAAACTTATCCTTGGGAAGGGCATCAGAATTCTGCAATATATGTCCAGACATAGCCAATAAGCCTAGTCATTCATAATTAACAATGTTCTCCTTTTATTTTACATTATGGAGCTGAATAAGAAGTTGCCTGTTAACCCAAACTGGAGAGAAGGAGTCTGAGGGTTTACTGAAAACCACCATTAAAACACAACCATAGTTCTAACAAGTGAGTTAGAATAAAAATAGCTATAAAAAACCCACTAAAAACGGTGGGAAACCATCTTAGAGAGTAGAAAAATACACCCCTGTATATTACAATGAAAGAACACCAGGCACTCTTGATGGTTAACCAGGTGCACTGGAGGTAAAGAAGAAGTGCTAAACAAAACAAAACAAAAAAAATCAAGCAGTTTCAAAAGCTTTTAATTTTTTTTTAGGTTGCTTTTAATTGACTTGAATGGGAACACACTGAGGCCAGAGAGCGGCCTGAGGATCCTATATTCCAACCATTAGGCTTATGCAATCTACTGCCTCAGCCTTTTTTCTATGGCTGCTTTATCAAAGAATAAACATAAATATTTGTTTATAAAGCCGCAGGAATTTGAGGGGGAATGGACATTTGGCTTTCTCTATCAGAAGAATGATAGTCTTCATCTATCTTTTTATACATAAGGCAGTTGAGATAACATTAGGTCTTGTCTTAATGGATTTTGTTTTAGTATCTTCCAGCTCAGAGGTAATATAACATGACATACAAAAGGTTTGTGAACAGGCTGAGAACACTGGGGACATCACTTCAGCTCCCCTTAAACTCCCTCCAAGCACAAACTTCTGCTCTACAGAACATACCTACTATTATAAAATTAATCAAGATATTTCTTCGCCCATTTATTAGAGACTGAAATAGGAACCAAGAATACAGAGCCACTAGTCTATTCAGAGAAAGCTTACTAGCATGCAGCAATACATCCAAGTGAGGAACCAGAGGATCTTTCAATACACTTGGTATTTGTGCTGGCAGACACAAATAACAGTAAACAAGGTTTTTGATTGCAGACCTGTAAACTAAAGGGGAGGAATATATCATCCAACTCATTTCTTCTCAAAGCTCTGCCACTGGGAAGACAGAGCACTTACTTCTTTTAGGGGAAGAAAGACCTAGTAGTCAATTGTAGCACACCCGAAAACAAATCCCAAACAAAAAAACCCGCCCGAAGTAACTCCCTGCCACTAATGTCAAAAAGTGATCAGTACACGATTATGCCAAGTACTTCATAATAAAGTTCACAGCTCTGGGTTTTCAGCTACAATGGCCCTACCTGTGTTCTGTTCACAGCTATCAGTGTCTGCTCAAACACACCTTGTTGCCTCTCACTGGTGTCATTTTAAACACCAAGCCTGCAGCTGTTCAGCTTCCAGTGTCAAATCTCCCCAGTACTTCCTACACCCTCTGAAGCTCCTACTTTGTCTTAAACACCCAAATATTAAGATGTCCACATACAAGTTGCTATTACCCAGTTTCCATTAACAACTAAAAATTCAGCAACAGGAATAAAGCTAAACATAAACACTTAGGGATAGAAACACTATTATTCTGATCTACAAAAATCCACATTTATCAATTGATACAGAAGCAGTCACCAGATTAAAATAATGGCAGTTGAAAGACAGTTCCCCAGGTCAATCACACCTATAGAAAAGAAACAAAAATTACGGTTTATTTCAGTTAAGAGTTTTGTTCTACTCTGCATTTCACAAGTTCTATCTGTTAGCCAAAATTTGCTACCTCAACCTTAACTTGTTCATGTTTATTCTGGTTTAAAACCCAGCAGGAAAATTAAACCCCTTCAAGCTGTCCCCTTTCTTCTTCTTCCTTCTGACAGGGGAGAAGACACCGGGAGAGATTGTAAGATGGAATCACAATTCACTGAAACATCACAATAACCACAACAATACTACTAAAAGTGTACAAGAAAGTGTTTTACACCCCCAAAAGGGGATCCACCCAGCGCCCGGTGCAGTTTCCCAAAGGCAAAATGGTGACCACCCCCGTGGGGGGCCCGTGGTACATGGGAAAACAAAGGCTTAACTTCCCCCAGCCCAAAACCAGCGGGAAAACAGGGACATGGTAGAACCTGCTGGGAGCTGACAGGGCTATGAAACAGATCAGCTGACGCCTGTCGTGGGCCTGACTCCGCGGGAGGGGGACTGGAACATTCGGAGTTCGGCTGTGGCTCGGGCAGCTGCAGCCTGAGCTCCATGTGGCTCCGCTGAGCTCCGTGCCGCGCTCTCCCTTTTCTTTTTCTGGGAGCCACGTCTTGGGCTCGCTGGCACTGTCTTTCAGCACCAAACCACAAAACCTGCAGCTCAGAGGAACTGGAAAAGGAACCACCAGTTGCGGAGCGGGGCTTGGTCCGCCAGGCTGACCCAACGCCTGCACAGCCCTCCCTCGAGCCCAGGCTTTCCGCTTCCAGCTGCCTCTTTCTGCCACCACACCCACCCCATGGCGTGCGTGGTACGGAATTAAACACCGCTAGAAACTCCAGCCCTTTTCTCTATAATCACAACAATGTTTCATAAGATATTTATCCTTGGTAATCCATGTACGCTTCCGGAAAAAACTCTCACCTTTACCCTGAAGAAGCTATGAACACTTGACAAACAGAAATCACTTGAAAGCATTTATTCTTAAGCTCTCTTATATATGTCAAGGTCTAGATAATCACTACACTGTGGCAAATGAAATTATTTGGTTTTTTTCAGTTGCATTTGTTTTCTGCTCCATGCTATATTTTCAGAGATTTATCTCGCAATCCAAATTACTCATACACATTTTTATACCTGTATTTTGCTACAGAAAAAAAAGAAAAACAAAAATAGAATGAAAAATTCTTTTACAGAATAAAACATTAATATAGCAACATGCTACTGACTAATATACTGACTAGGTGCTTGAAATAACTTCTACTTCAATCATCACTTCCCTATTCAACTATTCTGTAAAATGAAACTAACCCTTGACTGACAAAAAATACAAAAATGTCAGATTAAAAGATTTTTTCAAGTTCCAGACATGTAATATTCTGCTGATTGTACTGGTGGTCTATAATTATGCAACACAGATACAGCATACTTATGCAAATGAAACTTATGCTGCAGGATCAATTTCTCCATCCTTGAAGTGCAGAGACTAGCAGAATATCTAATGGCACCAAAATCAGAACTTCGAGTGGAAGAAATTTTGCCAGTAAAAAAAAATTAAACATGCTCATGTATATTTGAAAGAATGTGTTAAAGACACTAGAATTCTGATTTCAAAGTGAAAATACTCAATCATTCTTCTGTCTCTCACAAGGAGAACCCATTGTCAATATCTATTTTGGAAGCAGCTATTACACATCAGCTTGCAATACTCTTCCCATTACTGAATGAATGCAAAGGTTCACAATAGTGAACAGTTAATTCGTGTTCTTTCAGAAAGAATCTGGACAATTAAAACATTGCTGTTCCTTCTCAAAACAAAACACACCATCATATTCTCATTATATAACTTCTGCTAATATGTAAGCTTTGTACACCAGTCAAACTCTCTGTGAAATCAAACCCAGTAATTATCTTTATGAGGCTGGTCATTAAACTTGTGCTTTACTACCAGAGTGTCTGCTTTCATCAACGTATTTACAGAAGAGGTGATAACAGATGTCTCCTGTTTGGCTGTTTGTTTAGCTTTCCTAAAATTGCAGATGCCAGTGCAATATTTGTCAACTCTTTCGGCCTCTCAATTATTGCACAGAAGAGCTCAGGTAGACACAGCAGAGCCTGGGGAGAACCATGCCTTAACAGGAATGAGGAATGGGCCACGTGTCTGCTCCTCCTCAGCCCCACCTCCCATCTCAGCCTCTTGTCACAAACCTGTCTCCATCAGTGACTTAAGGCAGTATGGTAAACCACAAACAAGGGACGCAGTTTTCAGTGAAGACACAGCAAAAAGCTGAAGGAAACCGAGGACTGATGCACATTTTCTACGGCCATATCACAATAAGCAAAACTCACCTTCCAAGGACAAATATGATTCTCAGTTTGACCCTCTTATGATTTTTGCTTCATCTGGAAAGCAATGCTAGAGATTCTGAGAGAAAGGCACTTTGTCTAAAAAAAGAGGTCCTCTGATGCTGTGGAAATGTCATAGTCATTTCAACTAAGAAGAAAAGGTTGGGATGGTAAAAGTCAGACCACTATTTGTTTTGCATAAAGGCAATTGAAAGAAAAATTGGTATTTTCTCAGTAAATTCATGGGCTTTAATAAAAAAATTTCATAGGAATAAAGTCACCATATAGAGATGAATATAATTATGAGAAAGCAAGTTTTCATTGCTATGCTATTACCAGTATCAGTTCCTTTTTTTCCCCTGCTCTTGTCCTACAGGTGGACACACAGACATGCTGTTTATCCAAAAGTAAATAAACTGTGCAAGGTTACTGCAGAATAAAGGGTGCAGTCTAACGGTCTGTGTTTTCACACTAATAATGGATGGCTTATCTCAGTGACAAGCTCATAGAAAACTGGTTTCTACCTGTATGAACCAAGTTCAGGAACAGGATTGCTTCATACAGTCTGCATACGATTTTTATGACAATTGAACACTAGGAGACAGTTAAGAGTACTGAATTAACTGAGCCCTGATTCTAAGTCCACAGGAATGGCACTGAAATTTCAAAGCAGGCCCAGCAGTACCATTATGGGCACAGTTACTGCTAAGGGATGAAAGATGCTGTCACAGAAGCAGGAAAGTGATCTTTTGGGGGGCTTTTTAGGTCTTATTTCTTTTTCCTGTAGTCTCATCTTTCTCACTTTTCCATTCTACTTCCCTGTGCTCTGCCATATTATCTTTTGGCCAAAACATTCCATGGGAGCCAACACACATTTCTCTTACCTCAAAATCTCCTCCTGATTCCAGAAAGGCGAATGCTAACTTTTGGATTGTCAATTAATGCAACAATGAAATACATGACACTCTTGGAATACAAAGAAAAATAACCCAACCAAACCAGAAAAAAACCAACCCACCATAAAAAAACCCCCACCAAAATTACACAGCCAAGACAGGTTGTCTGTGACTGATATTTTCTTTTTTAATTAATAGCATCACAAATTGTTTTCTTATGCCTCCTTTCATATTTTTTTATACAAAATACCATTACAAGGCACAGAAGCAGCAAACAAATGATGTCTGGCATCACCTTGTCTAAAAATAACTATTTCTACCTCTATATATATTTCTGTTTCTCTTAGCTTTAAGCTGACTACGTTTCTATTTTAACATTGGAGAAAGGAAACAAAAAACCCCAAAACAAACCAAACGAAAAAATAAATCTGCTTCCTTTAGGGTGCAAGTCAAAAATCTTTAAAGATCTTTATAAGCACTTGTTACTTTCTGGTTCCAAAGAAAAAGTGGTACCAAATCAGCAGAAGAGAATTATGACTCCATGAACAGCTAAAAATGGAAAGTGATCCTCTAAATTAAAAAGGCTGAGAAAGATTAGGGTAAATTCAGATAAGATTTATGTCTAGAGAGCTAGCAATAGGAATGAGTTATAAAATATCAATCTATAAAACATCTTAAAAGAACATTTAATATAGAGTTTGTAGTAGGGATAGTTAACATCTGTTTTCACCATGACAGCAACTTGTAGTTTAAGCTGGTTGTTAAATTTGAGTTAGAGACATGCACACAGTAAAAATTAAATTTAAGTTCTGCCCTTTTCCAAATGTTAAGAACAAGTACTTGATTAACATTATGTAAATGTATTCCTATTTTGATCATGACCAAGCAGAAAATGTTCATTAAGATGCAAACACAACATGCTGAGAAAGTGTCAGTCCACCTCTTTTGCAAATTATTCATTAGGAGTCAGGCATTACATTAACACAAATTTCTACGACAATAAATACACATAGAGCTGAAGCCTGATGCGGGATGAAATGATGTGAACAGCTGCATTTTGAGAGTTAACTTTAAAACACTGCTACATAAAGTTTCATGACTAGTGATAGCCTGATTTATATTTTGTGAAACAGCGTATTAGGTAAGATAGAACTTTTTGGCTGTTCCCCACTAACACTATTAATTTAGTCAAAAGTTTGTAAAACATTCTGATAAAAACTCCTGCATATTTACATTTTTACACAATAAACAATAAAACTACCACTGCTAGAGTTTAGTCCAATGTTTACTCTGCACTGGAAAACAGAAATCAAAATTAGTGAATATGCTTATAAAGATTAAATAAACAATGTGCTTTTTCATAACTTTAAATGAACATTAAAAGAAGATAATGCCAGTTGCAGAACTGGTATTTCAAAGTAACAAAAAAATAAGTACAGGTTCTGGTTTGAAGTTTGTTCTTGTAAAAATCTTCATAGATGTGACCAGAGAAGCCATTTACCACATCAAAGGAATCTACATGAACACTTTTTAAAGCAGCTCCACAAGGATGGCACTAAGTTTTCATGTTTGGCCAACATAAAGTGGTGGTTCCTTCCCTGCTCCTTCCTCCAGGTACCCTCCCAGATTCCACAACTGAGGGAATAATCAGAGGCAATGTACTTGGTTAGAACTTTACTCTCTGCGTAATCTGAGTTTCTGAAAGATCAAAGGCTTGGTTACGCTTTCAGCATCTTCATAGCCTTCCTTTGGCCTCTTTCTAACAACATCTTTCTTATATTGTGGCACCCAACTGTGTTACTAAAAGCACCTCTCCAAGTCTATAGTGATTCGTTTTTCCCCCTTTTGGAGCATCACAAAGGGCTGGAATGTTGCAACCGAGCTGTTTTAAACTTCCTGGAATCTGGTCTTGTTTCTTCTCTTTCACTTCTGTGAATTATATCACACTTAAATTACCAAACTGAGAAATTAGTCCAACTATTTAGAAAATTAATATTGTTATCAAAGCCTGAATTCCTAGCAAGGAGAGTGTTTTTAATGTTGAACAGAGATTTCTTCATAGAATTAGCAGTAAAGGGAAAAAAAAAGTCATTGCATTTACCTACAGCTATTGGATTCTAGGCTGGTGCACTCCTAAAAGGAAGTATTTTTTGTATGAAAGATTTTTAAAAGAAGAGAAGAAGAAATACTTCTGAAAAGTACCTAACTAGTATTAACTTAATTAATTAAATCACTGTAATGTGACCACCTAGATTGTTCTAGTCCATGGTGGTGCTTTCTTGCACCTTTGGAGCTTCTGGAATGACCACAATGACCACATCCACCATGAAACCTGCATGCCTCCAGAATTTATGGATTTAAACTCCCAAAATTCCGTTGAGACTGGAAAATGAATCTTTCAATTTTATAAACAAAGAAGCACAGCACAAAGAAGCCATTTGCCCATGCATGCATACACACAGCCCCCCGCCAGAATTTAAAGCCAGACTGCATAAATCCTGGGCTCAGGCCTTAACTGTAGTATCAGTATCACAGTTCTCTGTAGCCTTGACTGACACAAAAGAGCAGCTGA
>WEIT01027420.1:662-27443 GCA_013389985.1 Dryoscopus gambensis
TTGTTAAAATTTCGAAATCAACTGGAGCATCAACAGGAGATGTTAACATAAAGTGGCTACAGTCCCTTTATGATGAGCCTGCTCTTACATTTCCACAAAACATAGTGGGATCCCTTACAGTTTTTTCTCACTCCATCCTGACACATCAAGCAGCAGTTGAATTACTTGAATTTTCACAACTCTACCAGCAAACTGTCTTTTACTCTGCTAGTTTGTTACCCTGGCAAGGGATGTGATAATTACTGAGATCACAAGGGCACCATCTAAAAACATTGTCACCTTCCAACTCAGTGGCACAAATACACTTCTCTTACATGAACAGCAGAGAGCTTACTATTGATGCCAAAATTCACTTATGGGAACAATTTTGTGTCTGCAGTTAAAGTAGCTGCCTTTTTTTTTTTTTTTTTTTGGAAAATGCCTGCTATTTAATTATTACATTTTTAGAAAGCATAGCAGACTGACCTAAGTAATAATTTTTTTATCCACAGACCTCTAATTGATCTGTCTTTGCCATCATTTTTAATGCAAGCAACTCCACAACTACTGTTTTCCATGTGGGTAGCAGGACTGGACATTAACTCAGAGACTTTCCAAAGAGTTCTACTCAAACTAATGTTCATTCTGCAGTACCCACTGTTATCCCCTCCAGTGCTCCCTTTGCTGGGCTTGTCTTCCAGACAGGCTCCATGCTTTTTCTGTCATTTGCCTAAGTGCTCTTTAACACTGATTCTTTTCCTTTGTGTTTTTGACCACAAAAAAGAAAGTACTGTACCTCATTGCACTCTAAGCTTTGGCTAGGATAATCAGGTTACTTGGTAAGGAAGTCTGCTTTGACTGAGTCTTCTTACTTGCCACAAAAAGCAAGGCTAGTAGATCTTTTCTTTTTGGAAGAACAGTGATTACCTAATTCCAGAAAAATGGCTGTTCACAAAGCTACCAGGAATCACTGTTTGATTGATAAGGGAGGGGACAAATCTCACCAGAGCTGTTATTTTGCTGATTATATGAACGAGGCCATCATTTAAAGAACTTTCTGCAGTAGGCTCTAATTCAAGAGTTCTGTCGGTTTTCTCAGCAGGATTGTAAGTGGTCTACTTCACACCTGTCCTTCACAGAGCTCTGCTGAGGAAGAAAACGGGAACAGCTTGACACTAGATATCTAGCATTTAAAAGGAAGCATGGGAGAAAGAAATGTGCATTATTCTAGCATGACTGCCCTGCAGATTCCTTACCAAGAAGCGCATTCTGCTGCTCATTCTTTTTACTATTTTACAGTCAAATAATTATAGTGCAGTTGCTGCTATCCTATTCCTCTTTGAAAAAAGTTCCACATGTTTCTCAACATGTACCTCATTAAAACCCAGAAATTGCCGTATTCTGGAGAAAAGAAATTTTATGCAAATTGTATTATATGGGCAGAAAGAATTGGAGCATAAATTCGAGGATGATATTTGTTTATAAAACAAGTGAAAGCCTGTGTGTGCTTATTTAAAGAAAAAATATTCAGTAATATAATCAGGACTATTTAGAAGACAAAACCCAAGAGTGGTGTTTCAAAATCAAAGATAAACCAGAAAGCTACCTTGAAAAACTCGTCTAGAAATACAGTGCTTAACCACTTGGTGTCACTCTTGACTCGTGCTCCAGTCAGCTCTGCACCGTCAATGCCAGCAGGAAACATAGTTGTAATAAAGAAAAGTGACAGACTGGGCACGATTTCGCTAGCTGTATTTTGGAAAGAAAATTCAGGTGTTCAGAGATTCAAATAGACTGACCTAACTGTTCTGCAGAGGTTGCAGTGGAGACATGTTTCACAACTTGCTGTCTGAAGTAGACCAGTCATAGCCCCTGTCATCTGCAAAAACTTTATCTATTAAACTCAGTTGTTTGATTTGTTATCATCTCCTCTCTACTTCTTAACATGTATTGCAAATGGAAGTGTCCCACAGTCGCTACCTTTGTGCACTGTTTTCAGTGGAAATGAACTTTGAAAAATGCCACCAAACCCTTGTCTTGTTAGCAACTGAATAACTATGGCTAGCGAATATCCTGCCTTAGTTGCAGGACTGGACTTCTTACATGAGCAACCTGCAAACCATCAATTTAAAACTTTTAAAAATAGTAGCCTTAGAAGCCAAACTGGCATTTGGCTTCAGCTCTCCTGTAGGCCACATTGCTAAAACAAACTGTATAGATCACACTAATGCTGGCAACCTCAAACATCACTCTGTTCCATGCCAACAGGCCTCATGGAAAATAACCCCAGCCCCTCCAGCCATCATGTCCAGGCTTTGCACAGGATGTTGCCTTACATCAAACCCACCATGAACACATTTTTCCCTGCTTTATGTGAGCAACAACATTTGGCTGTCATTAGCATCACTGGCAGTTACTGGGAGCGAGACAACTTTATTTCTCAGCAGAAATGTCACTGACAATGCACTCTTCTCTTGGCTTTGCCAGTGGGATGAAGAGAGAATAATGGATGAAAGCTTGAAAAAAGGTAGCTCAGGAGACAGGCACTGCTATTACATTACAGCTCCTTAATTCTGCTAGTTTCCAGGGAGTTGACTTTCATATTTATTGCCCACTGAGAATTTAGAAAAGCGGTATTTATAAAACAACATACTCATATTTATAGTGTGGCTTATTAATAAGAATTTAGGAACAACATGCTCTGGGATTTCCAGGACTTGAGTGATAACAAGAAAAAAAAGGTAATAAGAAAACAATAAAGATGTCCTCTGCTGGCTTCCTGTTTCCTGGCAATACTCCTGATGTTGGATATTTGGAAAACCTACAAGGATTTTAATTTTTTAATTTAATATCTTCCTACTCATTCTGCATGTTTTCTACTGCAAAAGGTATTAGGAGAAAAGCAGCTTACCTCTCTTCTTTCCCCATGCCACCATCTTGTTTAATGCTCAATTCCATCTTCCTTCCACAGGGCGATTCCAGGCATTTTGACATGTTGTAATTTTCCCTGGTACTAACACCAGGAAGGCAAATATGGTACCATGGACTCAGACCTGCATTGCTGGTACCTCACTCAGTGAGATGCAGTGCAGGGAAGGACCTGCCATCCTCATCCCCTGCGTTGCGGACACTGCCTCCCTCACCAGTACCTCTACTCTCAATTCCCTGCAATAGTTTGTAAATTTCCCTTTCTTGCTACCAGTCTTTCTGAATAATATCTAAGTTAACCTACTTTATCTTCAGATTTTCTCCTGTGAGCTCAAAGTTTCATTCTAATTTAGCAAAGGGGGTTTGCAGGCAAAATTGATTTGTTCAGTGTTATAGAAGCATTCTCTGGATTAACAAAGAAATGAACTGAAGCCCACTGGATGACAGGCTACAGTATCACGTCCTTTCTATCTTCATTGGCTACCTTAGACTTCTGTTTGGATTTTCATATTTCAGGTTTCATATTTCTGAATCAGACAATGAACTGGGATAAAATCAGTTGAGAGCTGCAATCAAGAACTCACGTTTCTGGACTCAACAAGGATGAAACTTGCTCCCCGGCACCTACAAAACATGGAGCTGCTGGACAGTGCGGAGCTTAAGATGGTAACAATGCCTAGTTTCATGTTCACACCTTACATCTGGATGTACTGCAATGTAATATTACAGAGAGCTGGTCTGAAGCATAATGACATTAGTTCCAGAACTGCTAATCAGCTGTGAACAAGCGACTCAGGACTCTACCAGAAAAGTTTAATGATGAGAAATGGTGTTTCACAGCAAAGGCAACAATCTAACAAAACTTGGCTAACACAAAGCAATTAGGGTTTTCAGCTCACTGACAAGCCCGTCACCATATTGATGCATCAAGCCAATGTTTTCATTCACTCAGAATGTATCTGAATTAAAAGAACCCCAGTAAACCTGTATAACCTGGTTAAATCAGGTGCAGAAAGGCAGGAAATCGTCAAGAAGCAATGCTAAGTGATGATAGAATCATTGCTTGATTGCCCATTTCTGACTGTCACAAACCCAGCATTGCTCCCAAGGTTTGTGACACAGCCCATAACGCATCAGCTGAGGCTGACAAAATGCTACCATCTACTGGTCTGCCCATCACAGGGGCTCTCAGCCCTTCCTCAGTTCCACAGAGCCTCAAAGTTTCCGGTTTAGCACTCAAATTCATGAGAAAGGCTGGCTTCTCTCAGGACCGCCTGCAGCAGAGCCTGCTGTTATCTTGCCCTCTCTGCGAACGTGGCCCAGCTGCNCTTTCTGCCTGCTGTCCGTCTCTCTTGTAGTTCCATGAAATCCATCGTCCTCCTCTGGGGCAGCAGCCAAACCTGTATGTTGCTTAGACATACTCAAACACTTTATTAGTTAACATATTTTGCATTGAACTGAATCCTTTTAATGTTTATAACACAGCTGCTGATGCACAGGGACTGGACAATAAATATCAGTGCTGTTCATGCCCCCATGCCGAGCTGTGCTCCAGGTGCCCCTGCAGGGACTGCCTTTCAGCTCCCACACTGTCTCTGGCAACAGGCGGCAACGGGCAGCTCTCACTGGCACCCCGGCTGGGGAGAAAAGGGACAGGCACACGAGTGGACAAGTTTAGGATGACCTCCTCTGTTGTTCTCCATTTCCTTTATCTCAAATCTCTCAGTTTTTAATCTCATTGGCGCAAACCCTGCTTTCATCTACAGGTGCCTGTGATCGCTGAGTTTTCTGTCACCCTCCCCTCACTTTTTTCAGCCTATTCCTTCTCTCCTAGAAAGCAAAGAGAATCAACATTGTTGATTCAGTTAGATTTTGGTGAATCAAAAGATACAAAATCACATCAAATTCTAAATATTCTACCTTTTATGGAATTTAAATTTTATGGAATCTAAACTAGTACTTGGCACATGGCAGTAAGTTTCACTGTAGTGTTAAATATTCAGTTAAAAATATTAACCTGTTATTCTCAAGACAGATGTTTTAAAATAATTTATAGTAACAAAATTATAACAAATAAGTAGCAAATTATAGCAAACATTTGATACAATTCAAGAGTATTTAGAGATGTGAGTGAAAGCAAAGTCTTACAACTCTTCTTTCCATCTGTCATTATGAAAGCCCAGGATAGAGGGGCTGACTGAAATGACATTTTTCCAGATAAAAATCCACAAATCCACAAGACCTCCAGAAACAAGTAGGAGCGTTCTCTGCGCCTCTTTTTCCGCCAGAAAGATGGTAGCTATTTACTACTAAAGCCTACTAATATCCATGTAGTGCAAAGTGGAGAAATTTATGTTTCCTCTCTTTGGTCCCAGCCATACTCTGGCTTTTATGTATTTTATGTCAATTGTTAAGCATGATGGCAGTTATTATACTTTTAGGTGTTGAAGAAACATCCCATTATTAGTTTTTAATATTACTTTGTGATTGAATACTTGAAGTCAGTGATAGCCTTGCTCTACTCATGTAATTTCTTTTATTACGTTGTTTTCCTATATAATATAGAGGGTTCATTAAGAAAGCAGCAAGCTGAGGGATATTACTGAAAGTACATGCTTAAAGGAAAAGTACATAGTCAATACAAACATATTAATTGGTGTACATCACACAACAATTATTCTTTCATCAATATGGTAAAGTTTTATGAACCATTTTCTTTCTGCTTATGTGGAAAGGCATTAATAATCAGTCAGCTGACCTAGGGAACACCTATACCATATACCTTGTGTATTGACTGCCTGGGTCTAAGGATATCAGCAGAGCAGGAGATGTTTATAGCTTTGCATGCTCCAGACAACCTAACATTGCTTGAAGTAACTTTAAAGCAAGGTGAGATAATCAGATTTATCATGAGGTTGAAAGCATAAAGAGAGGGACCATATATGTTAAATATTGTCTCCTTTACAAAGGAAAGATGGATTATTAAAAGCTATTATAAACTCAAATTAATGCATATTTTATAGACTCTACAGCATTAAGAGGAAGATTAAACTTAAAGGTGGCCATTTCAGGCTTTATGCAGCACTTTATGAATTTATTTCCATCCCTTGAAGTAATGTGGGTGTAATGCCAGCAGACCAATTATGTTACCAGAATGAAGTAACCATCTATAGCAGCTTTGCTTGAAATGCAAAAGACTGCAGAGATACTGTCACATTAGAATTCACTATTTTTACACCATACATATAAAATAATCTCTTTTAATAGCAGATACTTCTTGTTTTCCTTAAGTTTTTATCATTTTGGTAGACTGCAGGAGGCATTTAAAATTCTCACACAACATATTATCAAGAATGAGGGAATAACAGGATTAGTTACTGTAATTTGGTTGAGCGAATTTGAGACTCAGAATATGATACAAAACCTACTGGAGCTAAACAAAAGAGTTGTACTGTCTGTAAAGTGCAACTTTATGTAAAAATCACTCAAATTCACAGAACTAAAAGGCTTTTCCCATATTTCTGAGCCATGGGGTCCCACGTGTTCTGCATAGGAAAGTAGAATCTGACAATTCATTCAGTAACCAGAAACAGAATGGGAGAGTCAAGGGATCCTGAAGGGCAGAAGGCCCAAGCCAGCCCCAGATGCCTCCTGTAGCTGGAAATCAAGGATAGAGTGAAAGAAACAAAACTGAAGAAGAAAATTGAGGATGACTGTTTTAAAGGAAATTTCATTTAAGTGATGCACAAACCATAGAACTGCTCTTACAAGAAGTATAATGTAGTTGCATTCAACATACTTGGCAGATCACACCAAAGAGACCCAAGAGATCTGATCTGTCAGTTTTCCATTTCCAAATGAGAGCTACACAAAAATGGTTAAGTTTATCACAAAAAGAAATCTTTCCTTTTATTAAGAAAACTTACTTAAAAGATAATTCTGTTTGTAGGTGTAAGAAATTGGTTACAATGTTTAAAAGTTTATAGACTTGGAGAAAGTGCACATTAGTTACTAAATGGTTTTAGAAAGAAAACCAAGTTGGCATAATCGAAAAGTAAAATCAATGATATAATTTGAAAGATGGTGTTTAGATTTAAAAAAAAAAAATCTATTTCTACACAAATATAGGCAAGATAGATATAAAACAGGAAGACTAAAACCGCAGATGAACTTGCTAACAGCATAACATTATAACTAGCTTCTTTCAAACATGCCAGATGCTGCCTGAGAGTCTGTAGAGCCAATACATGTTTATAGTGAGAAAGATGTCCAAAAGAATGAATTTTTTCTCCTACACTTCTCGAAAATGAATTTAGTCAAGCTATACCACAAATGTCCTTTATGGCGCACATGTCAGACAGACCATCTCAAATCGAAGTATCAGTAGAACACAATTGGAAACAGACTGGTAAATGAATAATCAGCGAATCCCCAAGATCAAGTGATATTCAGTAAGATGTTCTAAAGGCAGTCAGGTATGAAATTACTATAATGTGGTAATATGTAACCTTTTGCTTATAAATACCTTGGTGCCAGGAACATAGAGGTGGCTGATGTAATACCAAGATTTCAAGAGAGTTCTTAGGGGATTTGGAGAACTACAGACTAGTAAACCACCTACAACGAGTTTCAGAATGATCTCAGGACACCAAAGGATAAAGTTCTATAAGGCCACATAAAATTTAATGTACAAAAATCTAAAGCGTTAAAATTTGGAAAACAATTGTAACTTTAGACAGAGTTAGGCCTTTGAATTTGCACTGCATTTTTCATGTCTACTTTTGGTGAAGATTTCAGGAAGCTTTCATACTACTTCTGATGCTAACCATGTATTTTGAAATCTCTTTTATTATGAGAAATTAAACCATAGGTGTTTTTAGCAGACCCTGATAAGTGATGCATGAAACCCCAAATTTGGAAGCAAAAGTAAACTTAAACTGTCCAACATGGAAGTGTAAAAATTAAGAATACTTCCATTTCTATCCTTGTTTTAAATTCCAGGAAATTTTAGGCAACTAAGAAAAAAATTAATCACTGAATCTTTATGCATTTGACTAAGTCATATCCCTTGTAATTCAGAGTCCACTTGTATTTTATATCCTTTTGTTAAGCAAAAGGCATACTTTCCTCATTTGCACTCTTTAACCTCAGTCTTTTCATACTGTATTCTGAATAAACCAAATATGTAAAATTAATTTCTTTACCTGGATGCAATTTAGAGGCCAGGACTGATTTAACTCTTCAGATTTTTTACCTGCGACCTAACTATGCCTTTTGTTAATGAAATCTGGTAAACCAGACTCTGTGTCAGGCCTCTCAGCCAGCAAGGGCATGCAAACTTTCCTGGTAAGCTCTGTGAATTAAGGGTGGGAACCACTTCAGTGGGTGAGAAGAGTCAATATTCAGAAAAATTTCCTACTCTAAACACTACATAGATAAGTAAAGAGTACTTTCTTTGCACTAGGTGGAGGGGAAGACTTAATTGCCTACAACAGACACTGCCAGGTATTTTAGAGATGTTTTGTGAAAAATACTTGCAAAAGCTGTTTAGGAGAGATTGACAGCAGAGAGTACAGGCAGATTTTTATGAATACAAGGTTGTACACTGTTTCCTGCATGAATTATGCTTATTTACAGAGGAATTACACCATGATATGCTCAGATACACACCGAAGAAGATGAAAAAAGGGATTTTGGCCCAGTGAGTTGTGCAGAGTACACTGAGGTCCCCTCCTAACTCACCACTGGTGAGTAAAGCTCTGCACCATCCCACATCTCTGCCATGCACACTTGACTGGAGCTTAGTGTGAGTTTACACTGCAGCCTGGTCCAGCGGTGTGCCTGACCCCAGTGGGTGCCCCTACACATCCAGAAAACCCTCCTTGGCACTGTTACAAAAAGAACGGCATTGCCACAGCAATGGCCCCAGAAACAGTACCTCCATAATTATAACAAATAAAGAGAAATTAAAAAAATGATAGCACACGGAACTAAAAAAAGGCTGACTTCAGAGGAAAATGTGCTGTCACCTGTAATCTTTTTAAAAAACTTATCTCTTCCCCTATGTGACATGAAAGATGTGTTTTTTAGAAGTACTTGAAGACAAAGATCTCTTTATCTGCAACCAAAATGCCTTCCTCTCTGAAGTACAGTGTAGTAAGTGATTAACCAGCACTAGCAACACAACACAGCTCTTAACGGTGGGAACTGGAGAACATAATCAGCAAATAATGCAAATTACTGCTAATCAAATAAATTAATTCATTGCCTGTGATTAGTAAAGAATTCAATTCCATCTGCAAAGTGCTGTCTGTAGCAAATTCAGCCCAAGACTATGCAGCTTGATCAGTAAAGTTTGTAAATAACTTTGCAGCTGAAGTGTGTTGTTCAACTAGTGAAGTTGTAGTTCAGTTGCCAAAGTACTTCAAAATATCCACAGCTGAGATGTGGAGGAGCTCAGCCAGAGAGACAGGTGCCCGGATCTGTGACAAATTCAACTAAATTAGGAGCGTATTCATGTTCACTAACCGTACATACAAAGAAGAGTATAAATAATATCTATATTACACTGCTCAGCTCAGCAAAATATACAACTACATGACCTGCAAAGTGTAGTGTTAAATTAATGAACGCGTCTCAGTCAAGACAGAGGGTCTGGTCATTAACTTACTGTCCTGGTGGCCATGGTATTTGGGAAGTTATGAGAGTGGGCTGTGGCTGCAGGACAACACACTTGCCAGGGAATAGTACTGAACTAGGAAAACATGCAACTGCATGTTTTCCCTTCCATAGTTTCCTGCATTACCAACAACATGCAAGGTCCTCTGCAGGACTGAAATAATATTCTCCAGGGATGCCTCATGAGGACTTATGATCTTTTAGGGTAGCTCTTTTCTGTTTGGGAAAAGACCTGGATTTGAAGTATCATTTGTTGAGGTGTCTTCCAACTGTGTTTTCTTGTGACATGGTATTTTATGTTTGGGTTTGAGCTACACTACCTGCAGTTACGGAAGGGATGGTTTCAGTTATTTTCCTGTCCTGAGCTGAAGGTGACTCTGCAGTGGGGGGCTGTGCTTTCATATTCAGTACCAGTGCTGCTCAAACTGGCCTACATAGTTAACCCCTGCATTTTGCTGTCATCAAAGCAATGAGTTAAACTGGAAATTAATGTGGCTGAAGAATAAGGCCCTTCCCCTTCCAATCTTCTTTCAACCAAACTAGAGTCCTGCTCTTGTTTGCTGCTCAGTGACATGAACAGCTTTGGGAAGGAGCAGCAGAAAGACAGAGTGTGGAACAGGGTTTGCTCCTTCTGCAAGAGATGTGAGAGGCACTATGGCCTCACCAAACTTTGAGTCTCAAGAAGTCAAAGGTCACATTCGGGGCTCTGTATAGACCTGCTCACAACAGCTCCAGTCTCAGTGGTGTTCAAAGCCAGCCAAGAACTTGGAACTATTGCTATGCCTGCAGATCAACAAACCACAAGCACTGCCATAGTAACATTTATTTGCAAGACACTTGTAAGGACAAAGTCTGTATTAATGTCTCAAAATTTGGAGAGTTGAGAATGTAAGAGTTATGTCACACACTTTCAACAAACTTTCAGTGATCCCTAAGTATAGATATCTACACATACCTGAAAATACAACGCGGTAGGAGAAATATAAAAGTTATGACACATCTGCACTTTACATCAAGTGTAAATAATGCTCGCTCTGATATAAGTAACACCCAACTGCCTGCAAGCTGAACAAACAGTGACACTAGATCTGAGTTAAAATTATTTTTCTGTTGGTTTCCTCACACAATCCAATCAGAGCCTGGAATTAAAGTGACATTTTGCTCTCTAAGGTGCTCTAATTAAAAGGTCCATTCATATTTTGTTTCTTATTCTCATACTAAATTGACTTAGAAGAGATTAGCAAGGCAAGTATATCCTGAAGTACAGAAAGCAAGTGCTTCTTGCATAAACTCTAGGAATAAACATTTTAGTAAGTCAGTTGATGATTGAAAATGCTTCCTTTGTTGACTCTGATTTACTAAGAGCACAAAGAACATTAACTGGAAGACCTTAAGATGGTCACATACCATCACCATACTTAAAAACCTCAAATGAGCCATGGCATAGATGGTAAGAAGGGTGGTTCAGAATTCCCAGTTTTACAGAAGGAATGGCTTTTTAAGTAAATTGAAATAATCTTTATTTTAAAGGGAAGTACAGTCCACTGTTCTCTCTAGTTTTCAATTCCTTGGCTTTAGCAATTACTAGGGTCTAACAACATGGTATATCTCAAGTACAGTCAAAGTACATGCTTTATAAAGTTCTGACTTGAAGGTAGTGAAATTTATTAATTTCATAACTTTGCAGGGAAATGCATAGTTCATACTTGACCAAATGAAAGTATTTCATAGCCCATTGGAGAGTGATGGTTATAAGCAATTTAATATTTAGCTGTCCCCCTTAATCCTGCACTGAATGACCAAATGACCACTGCCTTCACAGGGCCACAGAACAATGCAGGGAAGAAAGATTCACACAGCTGTTTCTACAAAGTTGACCATGGAATTAAACATCCAATATTACTTGAGGAAGATGTAGCCTTAAAATTCAGTGTCCACTAAATTAATAACCAGTCAATCTCATCAGTCTTCCCTGTGTGCACTCAGTCTCCATCTTTGTGTAAATTCTTTGGGCATAAGTTAATTTTTTATTCAATTCTTTTGCAAAGCATGGGAGCCCACCCAAAAAAGCAGAATAATTCTAAATAAATCCCCATTTTCATCATGAATGCAAATCAAATAAATTTTAACGATTGAAAATTCTGCTTGCTGAAAAATGTGACATTGTCATTAGTGATGTTTATTTCATGAATTTGCTGGAATGAGACCCCTGGCACTCAAAGAGTTACAGAGAAGTAACAACAGAGATCTGTAAAGAGATTACCTTTCCCCAGAAAACATACTAAAAAGAGCTGGGGATTGATGGAGAGGATGTTTTATAGCCCAGATCCTGCAGTGAACTACATGTTCAAAACTATTCTGTTGCCCGAACTATGGCATTTTCTGCTACTAATGGTACAATCAAAAGTTTAATCTAATGAACTATTTGAACAAGCTTTGATGGAGGATGTTATACTGCAAAGGCTTTATATCAGCATATGCAATATTTTATATTGGACAGCGGTGCATTTACTAAGCAAACATATTGAACTGTTCATACAGTATTTGTTATGTGATACAGAGCCTGCAAAAATAAAACACAAGAGATGTGGGCATGCAAGGGAATCCATGTTATCCTTTCTGTTTACAACTGTGGGGAACGGTTTGACTGGGAACAGCTGGGATTGTCTGTCTAATTGATTCAAATGTGCATTCAACTTGTTTAGATCACTGAGGTGGTTATGTAAATGAGCTTTCTATGGAAGATGATGAGTACAGGTTTTTTTATTTCCCTTGGGCTCTCATATGTTGTAATGATGATAAAAAAAATTTTCACCAGGAAAATAGCAGCAGTGTTTAAGACAACCATTCTCCTCTGATGGTGGACAGCACTATTAGATACTTTGATTTACACAGAGCAAGAGGAATTGAGAAAGTTTTTTGTCTGTTGTAAAACACAGGGAAAAAAGGAAATATTTCTGATACAGATAAAATTCTGTAGATCCTCAACTATGAATTAATTATTCATTAGACAGATTTCTGTACCACTGTGAAAGGTACAGGAATCTGCCATGATTTTGGGTCAAGATGCATCACGGGATCCTGGAGGGGTAGTACCAGGTTTGCACCTACACTGAGTGCAGTAGCAATTTAAGGCCATGAATTTGGTTTAGAAATTCAAGAAACTGTAACTTAGTAACCTTTCAAGTGCTACAAAGAAGCTTTAGAAGCATTTCAGGTATCGCTCAAAGACGTCACCTTTCCTAAAAATGGTTTCACAATTGATTTACTAATCTTCTAGAACTGAATCTCCTAAATTGAATATTACCAAGGGAAAAGAAAGATCTACTTCCAAATGAATACAGTAAGAATTCTAGACAAACTCTTTTACAGATATTACACCCCTAATCGTGTTTGGTGCCATTTGCTTTTGGAATGTTAACTTTTGGGTTTACAATTGTAAATTGTAACAAATAATNAGGAGCATTCATTGAAAGATTAAAAGCAGGAAGAGAAACCACTATTGAAATTGAATTATTTTGATAGTTTCCATATTTTTAAAATGATAATAATTACAAAATAAAAGCATATGTGGTATGTAATTACTTTGAATTTTTATTAGTCTTTACATTTGAATAACCTTGGAAAACCAATTTAAAAAAAAATTATTTCAGTGCTCAAATAAAATGTCTTAAAATGTATGTACCATTTAGGGGATAGACGTTACCAACTAACATAATGACATTTTTTAGGACTAAGAACTGGAACCACATCAATGATGAAATTTGCATAGAAATATTTTAGAAATCAGAATATTAGACTTATTTAAATACTCTCTTATTAATGTTCCTAGCAGATTGTACTTCTAGAAGTGCATATTGCAGTTAGAGTAGCAAGCTGAATATGCAGCAGTGACATTAGAAATTAAAGAATGAATACATTANATACATTAATCTGGAATTACCTGGTTAAATTTATTGTCATTGACTTTGATTTTTACATTTAGAGCAGAAAAGAATGTAACATCCTGCTTTCAAAAGATTCAAAATTTTCATAACATTTCTGTGATTTGAGTGCAAGTTTTCTGTTTTTTTCTGGACATAGTATCAATGGCTATGTAGTGTAAATACTGTGGCTTAAGAATCAGGCACAATTTCTTCCATTAATACAAAAAGCAGTTTTGCTAAACAAAAGAGCTTAGTTGTTTCTGAGGTAGACAACTTTTTAACCAAACACATTTTCCTTTTAAATCACAAGCGCTTTCCTCCTCTTTGAACCTTTGCTTCCTTCTTTTGGAATGTTAAATACTTTCTCTTCCCAGCTGTCCTGGGGAAAAAAAAATCTCTGGTTTCAGCACAAGGGAGCAACGTGTCTGTTATTTACAGTACAACAAAACTTATGCTTGGACAATAAAGAGCTAAAATATTTGATAGAAGTTTATTTGTGTACTTCTTTAATATATGAAAAGAACTTTATAATAGAGATAGAAAAATATATTCACCAGCATGAATGCACACAGGATCTGCAATTTCCTGTTCAAAGCCTCTGTGGTCACGGAACCATCACAGAGATTTATCTGCCAAAGAGCTCTCATGGTTTGGTTACCTGTGGCTATCCAGCATGCATTTTTGTGAATATTTCATTTTTCAAATTCACCCTTCACGTGAGACTTTAAACTTTGTGCATGCTTTGAGCTATATTTTTTATGGTACATTCAATAGGCAGAATCCCGTCTTTTGAGGAGTCTCAGAGGTAATTTCCATCTGAAGCCATTGCTATTCAACGGCAATATAAGTGAGGAGGCCAGAGATTACCGCTGCAAGCTCCACTGCTACTGAACTCATGCCAGTCGTGAGTACTACAGATGTTTATTCTATCAGCAGATGGAAACTTCATGGGTCATTTTGCCCCCTTCCCGAGGGTAAATGTCAGTTTGTCTGAGACTTGAAAATTCGCTTTCTTGTCACCAGGTCAAAACGCTGACCTAATCAGTAACAGCAACATTGTAGGTTAGACATGGGGGAATCTTTTGATACATTAGCTGCTGACTCAAGCATATGCCCATGAAAACGTGTCCTTTCCCCTTTGAGACTCCGGTTCCATCTTGCACGTTTGATATGGAGCCTGTGCAACGCACAGTTATTTTTAGCAGACATCATGTCATTTTTACCTTTGAGAAGAGTTTTAATGGACCATGGATGAGCCATCAGAAAAAAATAAATTGACTCTAACCTGAATTCTACGCTACATAAGGTACATCATGAACAACTCTGCGCTAATGCATTTTAAAATTCAAACTGAGGTACCCATTAATTATGTTCAATAGAAGCATGAGCGTATTCCTCCTTTAATTTATCAGTACAGCATTAAAATCATACAGGCACATTGCAGAGACAAGTTTTTTTTTTCACAATCTGCTTAAATCAGAAACATAAGAATCACAGCACAAGGATCAGACTGGTCAGTTCACTGTAACTAAGCAAGTGAAGCTACAGCTCAAAAACCTTCCCATGCTGAATATGTTGCCAGAACTCACTGGACACTGTGAGTGCACTTCTACTGGTCACATATGTTGTTACATCTGAGTGTGTCATGTGTAGCATAAAAAGGACAAAACTGATAAAGAGAGGTTTAAGGGCCACTTCCTCTGATTTTCAGACTGCTCAGAAATTGAAAATACTGAAATTACTAAGCCATTAACATGCCTCCAATCTACTTGGAGAAGCCAGTTGTTTGACATGAAAAGACATGTTCTATATGCTTATACAGCTCATAGTTTCCAACCAAAGATAAGATTAAAAAAAAAAAAATTAATTGACCAGACTTTTTCCTCTAAAGCCACTTACAGCACTACTTCTCATAACTAATAGCTTTATTTTATGCACACATGTCCTTCTGACCTGAAGGGGCAATTAAGTTAAATTTACCACGTCTACAGATTGACAGACTATTAGAACACCTATGTTAAAACGAATGCCTGCCCCACACTCCCCGATAGCTTTCAAGTTCCAGTTTGGATTGTTGCTGATATAACCCTATTTAACTAGGTTAAATCAAGTTGGTAAAGATCATTATCTTGTAAGTACTGGCCTATGCAAAAAAGATCCTCTGAAGTGGAATCACCTGATTCCATATCTTCACAGAAGTTGTATTAAAGTTACACTGTTGTGCTGCACATCTGCTCTCTTATCCCAGGGCCTGAAGAGCAACCAGGCTTTGTACAAGACAGTCACCTGGATTTGGTGGGCATGTAAACTTTGAAAGCTGTGAACCATTGCCTTTTTCTATAGTAATTTTATTTTCATCCCTGCCACTTGCCTGCTGTTGGATCTTGGAAAAGTTACTCCCCCATCTGTAAATAATTTTCTCCATTTCTGAAAATGGAATATCATCATTAATCAGTACAGCCTTGAGAATCTTGCAGTTCACTGACCAGGGATGAAACAGTGTTGTTATTATTGTTCTAAAGCAACTCATATTACTACATAGCTGATGCTGTACTGAGTTGTCCCAATAATCTGTTTTGTGATTTGAAGCAATTTCTTGATATGCAACTGAGAAATCAGCTTGAGTCTAGTCTTAAACCCTTAATGTCCTACTAATTAGGCAGTTACTTGTATTAAGAACTGCTCCTTAGAAGGAAAGGCTCATAGAACTAGGTTTTTATTGTAAGGAATAAAATGTTGAAAGCATGCTTTTAACTATTCATAAAGGTCATGACTAATTAGAATAAATACATGTATATCTGTATATAGACAAAAAAAGTTTTGAGACCAACTGTACAGTTGCTTTGAGGCTGTTTCAACTCTGCATGTTCAATCCCAGATGTACATTCAGCTCAACTAGAAATTGCAACGAACGTACACAGCTGGGTTGATAACAATCTGAGTATTACTGTTTTTCAAAGCATTCCTCAAGAAATATTTTAGGAAATTTCTTGTATCTGCTCTTGCTTTAGCTCCATCCTGTGTTTCACAACAGAATATTGTTTCACTTTCAAATATTGAAATTCTGATCCTTTGCCTCTTGAGAACCTGACTCATTGCAATTTCAATGAAAAAGTTTTTTGTTTTCTGAGACTTTCTCTTACATTATTTTTTTCCGAAACTCTGGGTTACAGGGCTATATTCTTGTCTTTTGTGTTATAATATTGTCCCTGAAGAAATTTGATTGCGTTTTACTTCAGACTCTGTGAAACTGGCAACTGCTGATGTTCCAGTCTGAAGATCAAGGTACCAACAATCCTCAGAAGACGACACATTTCCTAGAGCATTCAAGATTACATATCTATCAGAACTGAAATCAAAGGCATGGTAAGTGATATTATCTGGAATCTTTCTCAGATCCTGAAAAACACAATGGAACAGATCAACAAAGGGAGACTGGAATTTCCTTTTCATTTGTTTCATCTCAGTGCATAAATGGAATGCTAGTTCATATGTGTTTTTGCCCAAACTGTGGAAAAGCTAATCAGGAAATTTCCAGAAGTATTACTGTTCCATTTTAGCAATTAGAGGATCTTTTGTGTTAATGTACTGCCTACATTACCTGATTTGTAATTAAGAGAACAGTGTATTTATTACCATTTCCTAAATTCTATGAAATAAGCTTCTTTACAGTTTTGTCTCAGGACAAATTACGCAAAATCTATAGAGATCGTGTAATCAGAAAGGGCTTTGAGGACTTTGCTGGCTCTTGCAGTGAAATATCAAAATAAACACAGGAGCAGAGGAAAAACATGAACTATTATATTAACAAGCAAAAAGAAGGAAAAAAACCCCAACTTAATAGATAAAGAAATTACACTGAAATTTTTGAGTAGATGCAAGACACTGTAATCTGCTCATTAGAAGGAAAGGCATCATCAGTCACAACATCCAGAATCAGGATGATGAGATATCCTTCTTCAGGACTAATAATTTCTAATCACTGGGAAATCAAATGAAAGGAAAATTAAGTATTAGGTGGTTGCCCTGACTTCTTAATGACCTCACACTCCTTCTTGCAGTGAAGCAGCAGCTCAGAAAAATAGCGAAATCACAGAGAACAAATGATGAAATCTCCATTCCAGCACTATACAGGATATTATACATAACAAAGGTTCATCAGGAAGGCATAGTCTCCAGCCTGGAGAGAAAATGAGACTGTGAAATTGTGAATATTATAAAGGTTCTCTTGGGGGTCTAGCAGGTGTTGATATCCAGTGTCATAAATGTACTTGAAGTAATGAGAGTATTAAGAGAGTGTATACACCAACAGTACAGTATAGTAGTCAAAAAAGTACAGTACTCAAACCACAGCGGATTGACCTTTAAACACAAGAAAATAGAATTTAAAAGGAAAAGAGTAAAAACGACTTTCAGTCAGTCCTTTCCTGTTGGAATCAAATCACATATGAATGAGAGCTGATGGTAATCATAATAAATCAGGGTTACAAATCTCAGAAAAGCAGTAAAAAAAGAAAAAAGACATGGAAAGAAGTCTGCAGGTAGCAGAATCAGTGACTATAAACTACATTTTTTAACGAAACAGTTCTAACAATAACTCTAACCTACAACTAAAAGCGGATAATAGAAATATAAAATAAAAGGAGTGTATATTTCTTTGTCAAAGGACAAAATTGAAATATTTTCCAGGAACTAAAAGTGATAGAACATGTATAAAAACTGTAGTAAAACATATCATTTTAACAGTGGGTCAGTTTCTAATTTGAAGGAAAAAAATGCCCCAGCTACAAGTAATTTAAAATTGGATGCGAAAGCCCTCTAAATATATGCTGTAGTTTCTAAGAGAATTCAGTTATTGAAGACCAATTTGTATTTCTACAAAATCTGAGAACAGATGATTAATTTGTCTCCTCTGTCCCTTTAAAATGAATTAGCCTAATAGGAACATTTGTAATATTTTGTAGAAGAACCAGAAGCCTAAAGTATGAATCAAACCTCTTAGGCTGTGATGTTGAAGGACTTGATAGGTAGGCAACATGTGCCAGTGAACACTTTTGGGTAATCTTAGATCAAACTCTTTTAGTTTATTTTAGGACTCTCTTGATTACAAAGAATTCTGAATGTCAAAAATGTACCAGCCGTTCGTGGTGAAACCCCAAATGTGCCTTTTCTCCTTCTCTTTAAGAAGCCCTGAAGAATCATGAGTCCACATTTTCTGATCCTCCCTGATAGGAATAAAATGACTTGCAGAAAACAACACAGTGATACAACAGCAACCAAAACTGCTAATGAGTGATAACACCCCCAGGAGAAGACTGCTGGTGCAAAGAGCAGAGGCAGGTGATTTACTATATTGCAGTAGCTCCTTGGCTTTGATTGAAATATCAATTCAGCAGTGTGGCAAAAGGAAATTTGCTTCTCAAAAGAACTGAGATGAGTAGAAATTCAAGACAGTACAAATACTGAGAAATAAATGTACTCTCCAATACTAGAAGACACTGCTCTTCTTTGCCATGTTATTACCCTCCCAGCCTGCCAGTGATATGTTGAAGTGTTAAACAGGAAACCAGCGCTCAGAGACCAGAAACTGTCAAATTAGATAGCAGCTGTCTGTTCACCCATGGTCTATGAATGAAAAAATAGAAGGGCCCCACTGAGGATATGAAGTCTCATTTCCTTAAAATAACTCCCAGTCTGCAGAGGTGAAATGAAATATTAGGTGATCGGTAAAACTTGTAAATTATTAATTTTGGACTGAATGGACATTCACGCTGTACATTAGACAATATTTACTCCCATTTTATCAGAGTAATTCCTACTGGATTTGGGTGCTAAATGTTTGGTTTTTTTGCCTCCCAGTTAAATTCTTGCTTCTATTGAAGCTAGAATCAGCTATGATCTATACAAATTGATACATGTGTTCTATTGTTCCATGCATGTTCCATTTAAGTTTTTGATTTTACTCATCCCATTAAACATTTTCCTATTTTTTTTTAAGGAAGCTATGAGTGTTTGCAGAATACATGAAATATTTACAAGCAGCCACTTGTAACTGAACAGCAAATGTCTCAAACTGAATGTCTGAACTATTTCTGAATAGGATTTGCTTCTCTTGGTTTTTGGCTGTTCATACTCCTGCCATCTCTTACTTTTTCCACTTATATATTAGAACCAGTATTTGCAAGAATGAAAGAAACAGCTACATGGCAACATCAAGGGGAAGTTTTTTACACCCCTAAGAAATTAATCACATGAAAAAATATCAAGACTAAAACATTTACTCTTTCTTATTTGAATTAATCATTGGTGCAAGATCTGCCAGCTGAAGAGGACTACTGATTTCTGTTGCAGTGCATGTGGCTCTGGCCACAGACCCCACACCTGGCAATTCCTGGTGGGTGACCAGCACTCAGGGCTCTGCACTCTGACATCTCCTGACCACTGTGAGTTCCCATACCTCCGTGGGAACTGCTTTTTGCATATTGTTATAGGTTCAAGGTTTTTCCCACCCAGTTTTATGTATATCCTTATGTTTATGCATATCCCGTATGGAATATGTATGATGTCTGGAAAGTTCTGTTAAGTACGGTTCTTTATTTGTTCATTCAAATAGAAACCCTCCCCTGAGTTTATCCCTTTGGATGTACCCCCTGTCATTTCACAATGTGCAGAACTCCATTGGCTGTAATCCCTCTGTCCCGCCCTTTCTGGCACCCAGACAAAAGGGGCTGGAAAGTGCGGGCCGGAGTCTTTCTGCCTGCATGTTCGAGTAAAGTTCTGAAGCTGCAGTGACTGACTCCTCTCTCCTGCCTTTGTTGTAATTTTCACATCGGGTTTGCAGTCCTGCTCCCTGCGAGGGAGAGCCAGGGCTGGTTTTGTTACTTTTGTAACAAATCTCTGCCAATTATTGCTGTAACGCAAGTCCGTTCCAGGACGCCTTAGCGAGGTGCGGCGTGGTCTCCGGGCAAACTGCAGCCTGCAACAGATTTCTAGTTTTAAAAAGTGGATGACTATATTTCATGTATTTACTGAAATTAACTAAGTGTACTGCTTTCGCAGTCCTGACTTTAATCTCTAAATTATTTTAGAGTAAAAAAATCATTCTCCACCAAAATAAAAAGATTTATGGGATATGCAAATCATTAGGCTTTCATTTTCTATAATATTTCCTGAATTTACCATTATTATCAGCACAGAGCTCTGTAAACTCTCTGAACAATTGCCAGCAGGAGTTCAAAGCCAGATAGAGAAGAAAGCCTGAACTGCACTTTTGTGCCTTTACAAAAGCAGCTTCTAGCACCAAAAGAATTGACCAATCACTTTAGGTAGAAAATATGTGGCTACTCTTGGCTATTTTCTTATTTCTCAGATGACACATTTGCAGGACCAGAGTTTTCATGAACTCTTAGTAGTAGGTGTATGGACACAGTGCATACTGAGTTCACCTCTGCAAAGTGCTGCAAGATTTTACAGCTGCTAAACTATTCTTCTTTTTGGATAGCTGGAGAGATATCTCCCATCTATGAACACTACTCTGAGACTCCACCTGCAAACTAGCTCATGATCAAAGGTCTGTAAGAGATAATAAGAGACCCTCTCACTCTATATGGGCTTAAGAAAAAAACATTTCAAACTTTTAGAAACTTTTCTGACTCCCCATCCCTGAAATCTGTTTTTGTGAGGCTTATAGTATATAATAGTGGGGGGCACATGAAGATGAGCTTGGGATGGCAAAAACTGAGGGTGAATAAGACACTTGTGTTTTAGTGTGAAGTGCCAGTCTGTTAGCTACTGATAGAAGTTCACATGAGAAAGAGAAGTGTTACCAAAGTTGCTGATAATAATATTACTATGTCAGGTCCTGGGAGAGGCTGAGCATCTGCTGGACATCCCCAAGGATGAAAGAAAATGTTACTCTGTGTATAATCAAAGGTGTAATTTGTAAGATTCACTGAAAGTCTTAGAAGATGCTGTAACAGCAAAAAGTATTACCGCACCAGCTCACATCCTTGCTTGAAAACAGGATTCTACCACATTCGTGTTCCAGTTATTTGTACATCTCTGCACAATCTCTGTATTATTTGCACTCTCCACGTTGTTATTTACACTGTATTTGACAAAGCAAGAAGATTTCTTCACCTATAGAAGGTGTTTCGGGATTATTTTTTACATTTATTTTGGCAACGGTTTGTAGGAGTTCTGAGAATAATTTAGAACTCATTGCTTTTTTATCTCTTGCTTTAGTCAAAAGCAAAAGCATTCCTACATTACATGGACTCTGCAAAAAGTCAGAGCTTAACTGCCACTTGATTTTACTCATTTTTGTTTTATCCAACTTTGCAAATGTTTGCCTGAGTATAAACAAAGTAATAAGTGATAATGCCACAACAGGCCACCAGGATCCAATGCAAGTCACCCCAGCCTCAAAATAAATTGCTTGTCATGAGAAAGGGACATGACATATGCTAAAGGGCGATGCACACAATGCTATTTTAAAGATGTGGTGTTTGGCAGAGGGCAGCACACAAAATTCCATAAAAAAGGTTATAGGCACAACTCTACATCAGCAATCACAGCTCAGTACTGAGGTTATGTGTGAATTTTAGTAGCTCAGGTGCAGTTTGCAAATCCATGCAGTTATGTTCTACCCCAGCATTAGAAAGAAAACAAGTGAACATTTTTGGGGAGAGATGTGGCAATGGTGTATGCATGTAAACATCTTGGATACAGTGAGCACTTAATTGTGAGCTTGTCTTTTTGAACAAGTTACAACACGTTATTCCTTCCCAGTACCTGGTTTTTCTTAAATTTTTTCCTTAAATTCTCATCTAGGCAAGGGAAAATATATTTTCAGTGAGATATGCATTCTCTTCAGCTTCACACGTTTTTAGGCAACTGTGATGCCATAATAAGGCACTAACACAGCAGCACACTCTGCATACCAATGGCCGCATTTCTTATGCAGGCTCACTTCTGCCCAGTGGAAATTTCTTCAAAAAAAGCAATGCAAATGATTGCATTTGCTACTGGGTTATATAACAGAACTTCTCAGAAATTAATAAGGAAAACAATAACACCTTTTCCTCAGCCTTTACCAAACTACCAGCATGCCACCTGTATTTTAGAGGAGGATGCAGGATTGAGGACAGAGGATCTTTTTTTCTTACATACTCCTTAGCTGGGTGCGTTTTCTCATATTTACATAGAGAAGAATATTCTTAGGACAAGAAAGGAATAAACCCTTGTTTTCACCGAGAGAGTAGGAAGAGCTGACTTGCTGCTTTGGTACACTCATCCTAATACCTGGTCTGGACAACAGCACAACTTCCCACTCGCTTTAGACAGATTTAGAAGCTAACTCAGGGCAGACCTGCTGATGTCTCTATGAAGGACTTCATCTGTCAAGGTGGAACTCAAGTTCAGCTCCCCACGGTCATGTCCCCTAAACCCAGTTAAGCTCAGTTTGAAGTAATGCCATCGAGTCAATGCAACTGGCCAGGCATCTAAGACAAAGCCGATGCTTCTCTGTTCTGCTGGATGCCTCACACATGTCAGCACAGGGCCTGGCATGGATGTGTCCTCTTTGTAGACTTCGCGCTAATGGAAAACAAATCTAGCCTTTCTTTTCCCATTTAGAGAGAAACTTATTCCTGTCAAAGGGACAAGGGGAGTTACTGGAACTGGAGGGTTCTTTGCAGAAGAGAGGTGGGGTGGAAGTTATGATCTCCCCAAGATTCAAAATCCTTCTTCAGATTCAAGGTCTGGATTCTGGGCAATGTAGAAGGTAGCATAACCTCTACACTTTAAGAGAATTTGGTTTCATACCTGCATAATGGAATTTTAATAGGCAACATGCTTCTTGCAACGGCATCCATTTATGACCAATGACTGGTACTCCTAAATGGGTCTATGAGGAAAAGAAAACAAGGAGCCTCGAGACTCTCGCACCATGTATTTTCCCAGTAGGTAACAATTTCTATCTGAAAAAGCATCTGCATTAAATGTGGCAAAATGATCTTTTAAGTTCAACCAAACCCACGTTTTTTGAATGGCAGCCTCGTTTATTGCAGTAGCAGCCCAGTGCCACACTTGAAGGGTTGGAGGTTAAATGTAACAGATTCAGCTCAGCTCCAAGGATGTTGTTTACAAGCAGAAGCAACAAAGCCACCCTAATAAGACTCTAGGGGATAAATTAGCAATAAGAAGAAAAATCTCCCAATTAAAATTTTCCCTAAAGCTTGAGGGCTTAAAGCCATTACACAGTGGTCAGATCAGGATGCAAAAACAAAACAAATCCCCCGCAACCCTCTTAGCTGTGATGAGGCTGAGACAGAACAACAGAGGGAGTACATTCAGAGCCAGACAGACTGTAGGCAATCTGTTCTAATAATAGGTATGTGTCTAGACTTAGGGCCAAGTTCTGAGAAACTACTATTGTTAAAGTCAGTGAGAATTCTGGTCAGGAAAAAAAAATAGGCAAGGTACTTCAGCATTTGGTCATAACATATTAAACCCTGCACTCACAGTAAAATGCACAGAGAGACATCAAATGAATCCTTTTTCACAGAAAAAACCTGATTCTCACTGCCTATCTTAGTATGTGCCAAGTGTTGCAGATTTGGGTCTTGCTTGCTCATGTCTTGATTTTTGTTTGAAAACTTGCAAGATTTATGCAAGGAGTAAAGAATAAACCTCAGTCTCTGTAGAGGTAACAGTTATAATGGAGAATTCTATCAGTCATCTACATATTCTGGGCTAGGAATTGAGAGTTCAAGATTTCTTGTCTGAGTCATTGACAGGAGCAGAAGTACAGAATCTACTCGTGCGAGGACTGGATGTCCACCAAAATTTTGTTTAGTTATGGCCATACTGTACCTACTGCGCATAGACAGTAACTGTCCACTAGCACATAAGGAAAAGCATCAACTAAGTTTCTATATTTTATGTATTTCTTATTCTGAACATGCAATAGATAGAGTGCCTAAGGGAGACTTGAACAAACGCAAAACTTCTCCATTTCTAGACCTTGCCAATTTTCAAGCTTTTATATAGCTCAAGTCTTTTGGGAGGGGGAAGTTAACAGCTAAGCCTTACTAGAGTGAGAAATAGGTTGTGCAGTGGTATAAAAGTTCAGATAATACCAGGGGAATTTGGGTCTAACTCCATCTGCAGGGGACCAAAATAAAGCAGCTGAAAATTTCCAGGCACATTGATACCAGCCCACCTATTCTTTTGCTTACTTAAAAGATATCCCATCCTTCACTTTAAATTCCCCTCAGTCCATGTATCTTTCAGATCTTATTAATTTCATCTGATATCTACATCAAGAAGTAGTAAGACTTTCAGGTTCTTTGAACTGCACAAGAACACATATTCCAATTTCCACAAATGCCTTCTGACAAGTTCAAGAACTATAATTTTTTTTTCATGAGATTGATTATTGTGAAAGAATAATGCCCTCATTTTAAAATTTCTGTGTCTATACAGACAGCTTAACTTGCTATTGAACTCACAAGTGGACCTTAAAAAGCCTAAAGTCCTGCAGCTCCCTGAAAACTGTGCAGCCAGCCTGGAGCTCTGCCCTTTCAGAAATATGAGAGCAGTGTTGTAGAGCAGAATGCTGGAATCTCCCCTTATGCCAACTGGATATAAAACAAATCAGGAGCCAGTTCCTAACAGAAGCATCTTCTATTCTTGTACTCACCTCAACATCAGCAGTGGTAGCCAAAATTTTATTAATACAACCACCCTACTACTGTCCTACCCCTCACCAAACATTTACAACTTTCTGAGGTGAGTCAAGGTTATTTCTTCAAACTTTCCAGTTTTTCTGATCCTTAGTGCTTCTTTTCAGTCTGCCTGTCCTTCACTTTGCATGTACACAAGAAACTATTCTTCTGCATATGCTTTAAAGCAAAAACTAAACATTCAGAGGTTATCTCTCCCAGCTGACAAACAGCTCACTGTTCATTCTCATTAAGCCAGCACGTAACTTTATGAAAGGTGACCAGGGAAACTGGAAGCTTGCTGCCATCATAAATCTGCTCAAGTGCCTGCTGGAGGCATGACATGCTCTCTTGACATCTTTGTGCTCCTAATGATTACCATGAGCAGAGAAAAAAAAAGAAAAAGCATTAAGAAATAGGAAAGAATGCAGTTTATGTTAATTTTGTCAAAAAAGTCCTCAGGACTTATTTTATGGTATTGTCAGGAAAGTTGAGGGAGACAAATAGCCTGCAAATCTCTCATGATTATTAATGAAGATGATGCTGCTTGGTTTGGCTTCCTGTAAGTTACTGACAAAATTCTTATTCCATTTTTTATTCTGTTTTTTATTCTACTCGGTCTTCCCTTTCTGTCAGTCAGCATCTTTGTTTACTTTTGTTTTTCTCAAAACAAAGATCATCAGTAGCTGCTGAAAGACTTCAGCTGATGTCACCATGCCTTGGAGGAAGTCATGAACCTTGCCAACAGTTTGACTACTGCCTGCCTTCATAACTTTGTGCTTTCCAAGTCTGAGATTGTGCTGCAGTGCAGGGATCCATTTCATTATGTTTTCTCTCCTTCAGTAGCTTTGGATAAGACTAAACGGTGAACAAAATCTGGGCAACCCCCGAGCTACACACACTTGGCATCAGGATGTACCAATCAAAACAAGACTGTATCTCCCAAGAGCAGTCACTTCCACGCAGTGTTTGTCTGAAAAGGAGGATTTCTTTATGCAACAAGACATACACAGACTTGGAATATTTCAGAGGTCCAGTTGCAAAAGACACGGGAATAAACTGAAGTACAAGCTGGCCAAGATACCAGGAGTCCCAGGTGTCTCAGCAAGAATTCCCAAGATAAGAACAGTCTCACTGAAAACAGTGTTCTGGCATCCATTTTTTTTATTGGTTGTTGAGTTAGGCAGACTAAAGGTGTGTTGGGTATGCTGGCACCCGCATAATGTTTCTGTCTTGCCCTTTTATATGTTCAAGTTATGGTTTCCCTGATTAATAAACTTTTAATTTTCTCAGACGTTCATTGACTGGCTTTGCACAACCAGTTATGAAGCAAAAGCCCACCTTCAGAGAATATTATGGGTGAGGGTTTTTTTTTTCCTTGAGAAGATACCTAAGACCAGCAGCTTCTGAGGGAAAAAAAAGCACAAAAGGAAATGTACCAATTACAACTTACACCGAAACAAGACTAACCCTTCAAAACAAAAATCCTTTATTACAACTCAGAAGTGATAATATGCAATACTTGTGGTGATCTATTTTCCTTT